>NMUG010001488.1:0-17791 GCA_002855965.1 Monotropa hypopitys | reverse complement strand
GGTATGCCGCATGCATACCGGGTGCTTACCGGTCAGTAGGAAAATTGGTTGGAATTAATGGGAACCTTGAAAATAAGTTGGAAAAAATATATAATATGGAAATTGTTTCTTTTCTGCAAATTAGAAAGAATTCTATGTCATAACTTGGATATGTTTGAGTTATTGAATTATTTGGATTAATGGTTCTTCTTCAATGACAGGGGAAGGTTCTGCCTGCAATCATCCGAGCAATATCCGACAGTAAGAAAATGGGTTAAAACCCATTGGTGAGTGTGCTAGTTTACTTTATGTTCTGTGGACTTTTCCTATTTTTTATCTGTGGATTGTTAAGTAGTTCCCGGTTATATGCGTTTCTTATATCTGTTGTGCTGGTTATTAGTAGATTTGATATTTGTTCTGTCTGTTCTTCTATATATGGAACACCTAGAATCTTGCTAGGATTGTAAGAGACACTTTCTGCACTTCTAGAAATTCTGATAATCTGATAATTCTGCTAATCTATTAAGTCTGGGGAATCTGATATTCTGGCACCTAAAAAGGTTAAATAGGGATTCTGTGTCCTGTGCCTCATTGGCTAGTGGACGTGTTGTTCTGGGCATACAAATGTCGTTCGCAAGTGGTACCCTTGCAAGAGAAGTATAGTCAAGGGGCCCGTGCGCCGTACACCTTGTATTGTGCTTCTGGAGTGTAGTCGAAGGGCCCGTGTGTCGTATACTTCGTATTACACTTCGTAGAAAAGTGAAACATGAAATCTCTATGGTTAATAAAATCTGTAGCAAGGTGTGTGTGACGTCTAGGACTCACGAAACTACCCTCTGTACTTAGATTACGTTTCCGCTGTACTTTGATGCGTTTCTGTGATAGATCTTCTGTTTTGCTAAATTCAGTCTATTTAGTATATTTCGTTGTTCTTTTTCAGTTTCCTAATATCTGCATCTGTTTTAGTTTATTTTTTTATTTGAAGAAGTACTTCTAGTAAGCTAACATATTCCTGCACTTTGTATATGTATGGGCATTGGTCGAAGTGCAGATTATGATTAGCTGAGCAGTCTGGTCCACTACCTTGGAGTTTAGCAGGAGGAGTTCTGTAGCTGCGCGGTTCTTTTCAGTTATCTTGTCTGTTTTTATTTTCAGTTGCACTATAGTTAGTAGCAGAGTCTGTTCTGTTACCTAGATGGTTACTTCTGTTTCTGTTGGAGACTTGGTCAGCGTGTTTGCTGAGTTCTTATTTTTGTTCGTCAGTACTTTGGGATTTCTGCAGTTTTATTTAATTTAATCATGCATTTTCATTTAGAATATCTGTCTATTTCTGTCTCTCTCTGGTTATCTGTCTCTCTCTCTGTATATCTATCTCTTCTGTTTTCTATTTTAGTAACGTTGCCGGGTCCGCTGGATCATTAAATTGGTCCTCGCGGGACGGGGCGTTACAGCTTGGTATCAGAGCATAGGTTTATAGATTCTCGGAGTATGGATGGATAGAGTAGAGAATTGTGTACGATCAACGATTACCCTTAGGTCTGATTAGAAGATCGCCTAGCTAACGTATCTTCTCGTCAGAAGTTTGGGCGAATCAGCGATTATGCATGGTTACTCTTAGGATTCTATAGAGTCGTAGTGGACCGTAGGATGTCAAGTCATGTTTTGAGTTCTTGAGGTGTGTGGACTAACGTGTGCGTTTTTATATCTGACATTTGTTTCCACCATGTTGTCGTTAGTGATGTGATTTACAGGAATGCAATGGATGACTAAGGAAGTATGTAAGGCGAAGGATTGTGGATTTTGTGGAAATCAGTGGCAATGGGAAGTGAAATTGGTTACTTGCAGGAAAGGTTAGTATATGGAATGGTGATTTGAGAATGTTGGTATTATATCAGTTTTGAGGTTGTGATTTATATTGAGGACTTGTGAGAATATGATATTTTGAGGTTGTAAGGATTTGGAGGTGAGAATTGAGTTTAAGGTTGTGTAATAGGATTTTTGAGGATTAGACTTCGGTATAATACTCGGGAATAGAATTGTGATTGTGGATAGATGTGAATTGGGTTTGTGAGAATTGGAGAATTTGTTGTAAGAATTTGTATTTGAGAATATTCGGGGAAGCTAGGAGTTGAAGTTCTGATAATTGGGAGTGAGTTAGTCTTGTGGATTGTGATTGCAAAATTGGTACTTGGGTTGTGTAGTTTTGTGCTGAGATGTAAGGAGTTGGTTGAGAGTCTTGGGAAGTATAAGTATGTTGGAGTATATGAAGAATTCTGGAATCCTTTGAATGAGAGAGAAAGCTGGGATGCGGGTTGGATGAAGTGGCGTCGGAGTATCAAGTACTAGAACCAGACGTGCGGCAAAGACATCAGTGCAGTGTGTCAGTGAAGGATAACGAACAAGTGGATGGCTATTCGTGGGAGTGGGGCAACAAAGCAATATCAACAGCGACCTGTACAGGTATACGTTTAATGTTTCATTCAGTTATTTCAATACCGTGATAAATTGTGAATAACAAATGAAACGAGAAATCTGAATAATAAGTATTCTGGAATTGCTAAGATCTGTTTACGCTTTATGCGAGTGGCAACGATTTCAGGGACGAAATCTTTTTAAGTAGGGGAGAGTTGTAACACCTGTCCTGGATAAAATTATATTTTTATTTATTAAAAATATATTCGAAAATATTTTTATGAGATTAAGAAAATTTAATCGGCCAAGTTTGTATTTGTTTTTGGAATTTTTCGGAATTTATTGAGGGTTTTAATCATTTAAACATAAATGATTTTATAAAATTGTATTTTTGATAAATTGTGATGGCTTACAAGGGATATTTGTGAGTTAAGTGAAGGGCATTGTAGTAAAGTTCATAAAAATCTGATTAGGGCTATATAAATGAGATTATAACCTCATTAGGTCAATACAACTTCCTTGTGGTGGCTTAGAGAGTGTTTAGAGGGAGGAGTTGGGAGAATTACAAGAAATCAAGGTTTGGATCAAAGATTTTAAAGAAAATTTCTTCATAAGAAGTGTTCCTAACACCTTCAAGGTAAACTCTATGTTTTTAGTTTTTCAATTTCGTGATTAATCTGATCTAGATCTAAGTTTTCGTACTAATGACGATTAAGCACTGCTTAGTGATCTTTTCTTTGAAAACTTATATTTTGAGGGGTTAAAAGTGGTTATGAAATGATAATATTGAAGTATGTGTTGTATATGGATGTGATTTACATCTTATACTTTTGATTTTTTCTGTTTTGAGACCCTTAGATCGAGTTTTTATCAAGATTAATTAAGAAATCGCGAAGTGGATTAAGCAATTTTTGGTGTTTCTGCAGTCTGTTGTGCGGACCGAGATACCGGCCGGTATACCGGGCGGTATGCCGGTTGCATACCGGCTTCATACCGGTT
This sequence comes from Monotropa hypopitys, assembly GCA_002855965.1. Lineage (NCBI taxonomy): Eukaryota > Viridiplantae > Streptophyta > Magnoliopsida > Ericales > Ericaceae > Monotropa > Monotropa hypopitys. The sequence goes on along the minus strand of NMUG010001488.1, from coordinate 14,401 downwards.
GGCCTAAAAACATACCAAAACCTGTATTTTTTATCTGATTTTCATAGGGGTTGTAGATTATAATGTTTAGATCACATTTGGTGTTTTAAGTTTCTAGAAATAACTCCGTTTTGATAGCGTAATCGACTCTTGAAAATTGGGTAAGAATCTTTTTGTTTCTGTAATTTTTCTGAATAACCGGCATGCCGGTCGGTATGCCGCGTGCATACCGGGTGCTTACCGGTCAGTAGGAAAATTGGTTGGAATTAATGGGAACCTTGAAAATAAGTTGGAAAAAAATATATAATATGGAAATTGTTTCTTTTCTGCAAATTAGAAAGAATTCTATGTCATAACATGGATATGTTTGAGTTATTGAATTGTTTGGATTAATGGTTCTTCTTCAATGACAGAGGAAGGTTCTGCATGCAATCATCCGAGCAATATCCGACAGTAAGAAAATGGGTTAAAATCCATTGGTGAGTGTGCTAGTTTACTTTAAGTTCTGTGGACTTTTCCTATTTTTTTATCTGTGGATTGTTAAGTAGTTCCCGGTTATATGCGTTTCTTATATCTGTTGTGCTGGTTGTTAGTAGATTTGATATTTGTTCTGTCTGTTCTTATGTATATGGAACACCTAGAATCTTGCTAGGATTGTACGAGACACTTTCTGCACTTCTGGAAATTCTGATAATCTAATAATTCTGCTAATCTGTTAAGTCTGGAAAATCTGATATTCTGGCACCTAAAAAGGTTAAATAGGGATTCTGTGTCCTGTGCCTCATTGGCTAGTGGACGTGTTGTTCTGGGCATACAAATGTCGTTCGCAAGTGGTACCCTTGCAAGAGAAGTATAGTCAAGGGGCCCGTGTGTCGTACACCTTGTATTGTGCTTCTGGAGTGTAGTCGAAGGGCCCGTGTGCCGTATACTTCGTATTACACTTCGTAGAAAAGTGAAACATGAAATCTCTGTGGTTAATAAAATCTGTAGCAAGGTGTGTGTGACGTCTAGGACTCACGAAACTACCCTCTATACTTAGATTACTTTTCCGCTGTACTTTGATGCGTTTCTGTGATAGATCTTCTGTTTTGCTAAATTCAGTCTGTTTAGTATATTTCGTTCTTATTTTTCAGATTCCTAATATCTGCATCTGTTTCAGTGTATTTTTTATTTGAAGCAGTACTTCTAGTAAGCTAACACATTCCTGCACTTTGTATATGTATGGGCATTGGTCGAAGTGCAGAGTATGATTAGCTGAGCAGTCTGGTCCACTACCTTGGAGTTTAGCAGGAGGAGTTCTGTAGCTACGCAGTTCTTTTCAGTTATCTTGTCTGTTTTTATTTTCAGTTGCACTATAGTTAGTAGCAGAGTCTGTTCTGTTACCTAGATGGTTACTTCTGTTTTTGTTGGAAACTTGTTCAGCGTGTTTGCTGAGTTCTTATTTCTGTTCGTCAGTACTTTGGGATTTCTGCAGTTTTATTTAATTTAATCATGCATTTTTATTTAGAATATCTATCTATTTCTATCTCTCTCTGGTTATCTGTCTCTGTATATCTATCTCTTCTGTTTTCTGTTTTAGTAACGTTGCCGGGTCCGCTGGATTATTAAATTGGTCCTCGCGGGACGGGGCGTTACACTGACAGCATACCTAGCAGTTTCAGATCATGCAATTAGTGCGGTGTTAATCAAGGAGGAAGAAGGGAGGCAAGTGCCTGTCTATTATGTGAGCAAGACCATGCTCGACGCCGAAACCAGGTACCTGTCATTAGAAAAGTTAATATTTGACTTGGTCATGGCTTCTCGTAAACTGCAGCACTACTTCTTGGCCTATCCTATTGAAGTACCAACGATCCACCCAATTGGACCTGTCCTGAGAAAGGCAGATCTATTTGGGAGGGTCACAGCATGGTTAGTGGAGCTTGGTGAATATGATATAAAGTTTGTGCCCCGCACTGCCAGTAAGGGACAGATACTCGCTAATTTCGTAGCAGAGTTCTCCACAGGAGGACTTACAAGTTATGAGTGTGATTCATCAAGAATTTTCACTCTTCTTCTCCAATGGCCTTCAATGGCTTCTTCAATTTCCCAAGGAAACTCTCTCTCCCTGTCTCTATTTCTCAAGTGAAATATGGTAGGAAATATTGTATAACACATTCATATACAACCCCTAACCATTTAGAATGAAGTCCAACAGTTCTAGATCCAAAAACACCAAATTTCCCTTCAAATAAAAATAACTGTCAGACACCTTTGTCCGAACGAGGCTCCTGCTCGTCCCGACGACCACCTTTGTATGGACGAGACCACCCCATGGTCCGGACGAACCCCTCATGTATAATCTGAACCCTTCTCTAGTCACCTCGTCCAGACGACCACCATGCCTCGTCCGGACGATCCCTCCGAAAACCAATATTCATCTCTCTACTGACCTCGTCCGGACGAGACCCAAGAGTGGTCTGGACGAGCCTACCCGAACATCCTCCAAACTTCATCAATTTGACTCTCAACCTCCCAAACTCAAACTCAAACACTTCCTCAACATTATAGACATCAAATTGACATCCTACAACTATTTTATATCCTTCTCCAATTCACAAAAAACCTCAAGTATAAATTTAAATAGCTATGGTGACAACCAAATCATCCCAATGCACACAATTCCTAATCTCCTACCCTCAAATCATCATAAGACACTCAAAAACATTCTAACTCATTGATCCTCAATACCCTTACCCCCAAAGGTCTAAGATGATCAATAAAAAGTGCATTAACACATTTCATGCAAAATATTTAAAAAGGAAATATTTTATCTAAATAAGGGGACTAGTATTACAACTCACCCCTTAGGAAATTTTGTTTCCGAAATTTAAAGATTTACCTACAAACAAATGTGGATAGTCCTTCCGCATGCTATCCTCGTCTTCTCATGAAGCTTCCTCCACGCTGTGATTCCGCCACAAGACTTTGACCCAACGAACCAATTTAGAGCGTAAGACTTGCTCCTTGCGGTCTAGGATCTTCACTGGTCGTTTTTCATAAGATAGATCTTCCTTCGACTCCAACGGCTCCACTTCTAGCACATGAGTCGAACCATTCACGTACTTCCGAAGCATAGACACATGAAATACGTTGTGAAGTTGAGACAACTCCACCGGTAATGCCAATCTATATGCCGTTGCTCCAACTCTGTCCACAATCTCATACGACCCAATATACCTTGGAACTAACTTCCCTTTTCCTTTGAACCGGACAACTCCCCTCCACGGAGATACTTTCAAGAAAACATAATCACCCACATCAAACTCCAATTTTCGCTATCTTTTATCTGCATAACTTTTTTGACGGCTTTGTGCTACTCGCAACCTCTATCTAATAATTTTAAATTATTTTCGAAGCCACTTGAACTAATTCTGGACCCAAAATTTGATGATAACCAACCTCACTCCAACAAATTGGAGTTCTACACCTCCTACCATATAATACCTCGAAAGGTGCCATACCGATGCTACTTTGAAAATTGTTATTATAAGCAAACTCGATCAATGGTAAGTAGTCATCCCAACCTCCTCGAAAATCAAGTATGCAAAACCTCAACATATCCTCAAGTATTTGAATTGTTCTCTCTGACTGCCCATCTGTTTGCGGATGAAAAGCGGTACTAAACTTCAAAGAGGTACCCAAGGCTTGTTGCAAACTCACCCAAAATCTTGACGTGAACTTTGGATCTCTATCTCTCACAATGGATACAGGTGCACCATGTAATCTTACTATCTCATCAACATAAATCTTCGCATAACGGTCCGTATTATACGTAGTCCGCACTGGAAGAAATGAGCGGACTTTGTCAAACGGTCCACAACAACCCAAATTGAATCAAAATTCCCCTTAGACTTAGGCAAACTCATTACAAAGTCCATGGTAATGTTGTAATACCCGTGTCCTTAGAGTTCAATTATAATTATTTTAATTATTTTTGCATAAAATAATTATGGCACTTATAATGATTGGGTCTAATCTTTGAGGTTTAGAATGTTGGGAAAATGTTTAAGGTTGAGTTGTATGATTTGGAGTGTGTTGTAGTGATGTGGGTTTGGGGGAAGAGGAGGAAACCATTATTCAACAAATTTCCCGAGAGCCCGGTTATCGATAATCGGGAAGTCGTGGTTATCGATAACCGTGAGTTGCAGTGGCTCCATACTAAATCTCACGGACAGTGTTATCGATAACATGGTTTGCATGGTTATCGATAACGGGGTGTTTGAGGTTCCCATAGTTAAAACCGGGAGGTTGGTTATCGATAACATAGTTGGCTGGTTATCGATAACATAGTTGGCTGGTTATCCATAACTGGGAGTTTTCACTGTTCTAGCTAGGGATCCGAGGAACGGGTTATCGATAACCGCCCGAATCGTGTTATCGATAACCTGCATCACTATTAAAAATCCGAAAATTGTTTAAGAGGGTTTTTTGGTCTTTTAACCCCTAATCGGGTTATAAGCTTCTAAAAACATATTAGGGTTGTACTTAACATCTTTTAGCCTCTATCTTGAGCCTCCATAACCTAGAGAGAGATATAGAGTGAGATTTGAGAAGAACCTTGGTGTTTGGTGAAGAAATTCAAGATAAAGTGAAGAAATCTTGGTAGTTTGAGAAGGACTTTTAATTTTAGTCCGGATCCTTGGTAAGTAATGCAAAGCCTTGTCTTCTTTTCAAATTTTCTTTCTCTAGTTCTTGTATTCTCGTAGGATTTGGGGTTGTGTGAGAATGGTTTTTGAATCCCCGAATTTTTCTTTGTGTTTATATGTATACTTGAACCTTGCTCTTGTGACTTTTGAGGAAATCCTTAAGGATAAATCCATGTATCAAACTCATGTTCATATATGTTGTGTATATTAACCCGATCTATAGATTTTTTTAAAGAGGGTTGCAAGGATTATGGGTTATTTCAATGTGTTATATAATGTTTATATGTGTATGGGTTTTTATATGGGAGATGCTTCTTAGCCTTGGGTTCTAGGAGGCCTATTGATGGTTATACTTGTATTTATGTTGTCAAAACTCATGCGTAAGCATGGGGGTTCGTGTAGAACTTGGAAAAAATCATGTTAATTTTTGACGACAGTAATAACTCAAGGGATAAATAGCCCAGTGACGCAGGTGATTGGTGTGATTTCAGGTTGGTTATGACTTTAAAATTTTAAAAAGTCGAATTCATACGATTTTGGGGCGAGTGGTAATGCCTAGTGAAGCGATAGATTTGGCAATAGATATAGAGAGCTTTGATGATGTTATGGAGTTAATTGATGAGCTACAGGTGAGAGTATCATCTTATGATTTTAAACGGTGAGGTAGTTCATTGGTGGAAAGCTATTTGTTGTCGGTTGTCGGCACCTATACTGGGGTAATACCGACTGTGGCTAGAGTAAAATTTTTGGGAAATGGTGGTTAAAGTTTTTAGTGATTATATTCGCATAAGAGGTGATGGATTTATGCTAGAAAAGGCATGTGTAAATATGAGACAAAATAAAATGAGTATGGAAGTTTATGTGGTGAAACTTGTGGTTTGACCAAAGTACGCTATATAGTTGGTGAATGTAGAGAAGATAGAGTGCTGTAAATGTAAGAATGGTGTGATGTCTGGTGTGGCAATTAAACTGATTTATTTTAGGAAGTGAAATTGGGAAAGCTTGGTGAATATTGCTTGAAGGTTAGCAAGGGAAGTGTGGAGTTAGTGGAACCGCATTGTGGTTGTTTTAAAAGAAGTTAAGTTGGAATTTTTGGAGAATCAATATATTGAGTCGTGGCAGTGTAAAGTGGGTTGGGAGAGAAATTGTAAAGCATTTGGGTAATAAGAGCAAGGGTGTACAAGCACATGATAAGAGCAGGAAGCGAATTGGTAGATTTGGGTTGGTGGCTAATAATCATTGAGTGGTATTATATTGCCTTAGAGGTAGATTGGTGAATCCTTATGCTAGAGTTGTATTCTCAGAGTGGATGATGAGGTAGTTTTCTTTGTTGAAGTGGAAAAAGGGGGTCAGTGTTAATCGACAATTGGGTGTGAGAGATCAATGGTTTCTTAAGATATGTTTCAGTAGGGGAGTACTCTATTATGGATGGAAGTGTGGGATAAGAATATTCAAGGGTTCAAGTGTTCAAGTGCCGTGAGTTTTGTCACAAGGCAGCTCCATGTTCACAATGGAGTCAGATGTCAACACCAATTTTTTAGAACGGTGCAAGTGCAATAGTCAAAAGTGTAGCAGGTATATATTTACTGTTTTCATACGTTTTTAGTTGAAAAAGTATTACATTATTCATATACCCACCACCGTGTTAATTTTGCAATTTCAAGAAAGTATGCACGTTATTCTAAAAAATTTAGTAACCTCTGAGTTAAACTAGCATGAAATAGTAGTTCGCATATGCTAATGCTAAGTTGTAGTTGAGCATGTGGTTGAAATTTGATGGTCAACTCTAGAATTTGTTTAAGGTGACTTAAAATTTAATAGGGTCGTCGATTCGAATTATTTCCGTGGGAATGAAAGGAATAACAAATGAGTTGAGAATTTTATCATTTGAGCATGTAGGTGAATGCATGTGTGTAAGTCACGTTGAAAGTAACGTGCAAGAATGAGAAAGTTGAATGCTAAAGATAAGGAGAAAGAAATGAATCGAGTGTAAACATGTGTGTGTGTGTTGGTCTAAGCATAAAAATGGGATAACAGAGATGTGTGGCTTGTGTTATGCATAGCATGTGTTATTATCATGACATTGATGGAATCCATATCAGACTATTGATTTCAGTGTTACATTAGACCATACTAGTAGTGATAGTAGAATACTTCGGGAAAAAGTCTTGTTGTGAATTGAGACAATTTCTAATTTAAAAGTTATCGCGATTAGATGAATTCCATAATGGTATCAATTGGTTTTGTCACCTATGTCATTGTTGAGAAAGGAAGGTGAGTGTTATCTTGGGGAGTCCTGATGAACAAAGCATGACTGATTTTCCTATATTCTTTTGAAATTGTGATTTTGATGAAAATCTTGGTGTACTATCGATCTGGGGAGGAGTATGAGCAATACTTGAGTATTTGTTTATCAGAAATTAAGAAGAGAGAAATTGTTGTAGTTAATTGCAGGTGGAACCTTTGGTAGTGTTGAGCGGTACTTTTGAGTTATTCTATCCTTAGTAAGAAGCATTGGCATGAATCGGAGAAAAAATCAGAATTATGGTGGTGTACAAGAGGTTGATATGTGTTTCCAAGACAAATTCTTGTGTTAGCAGATTGCTATTAGAGACTTTTAGAGACCTTTTCGGTCATGTCATGTTTTCTGTAGATTAAGTAGGTAGAATGAGATTTGAGTTACTAATAAAATAGTGAGAATGATTTTAAGAGGTTAAAGAAGATATTTATGTCTATATCAGTGTTGAAAAAGTGATGAGATAAACTATTGTTTTGGAGATTATTAGTGATTTCTTGAATAGAGAAGTGGTGACAAATGGGATTGGTTGTTTTTACGTATGGGTTGAACCATCTTTAAAAGTTAAGAAAAATGGATGTCAAGCTGTTTGGAGCGAGTGACGCCTTATTTTCTAGACTCAGTGTGGGATTGTGGTTTTTTTAGCAAAGCAAAAGAGGTACTAGTTGGAATGAGTATCTAGAGAAAGTTGTTAGTTGCCTTTTTGGTGTTGAGTTTAATTTTTGTAATCAAGATGATGAATTATTAATGTTGAGGCTAGTGTGTTTGTACCAAGAGGTGTTAAACTAAAAGGGGAGAGAATGGAAGTTGTGGTTAAGTGTTTTATGCGGCTAGAGAATTGAGCTTGATGATTTGAAATCTGGAGGGTAAAGTTAATATATCTAAATTCTTAATTAGATTGGGAGATTGTATCCTAGGATATTCGTGCTATGTTTTGCCTAAGTTTAGAGATGACCTTGATTTTGATTTGGGCTGTTGTGGATTGTTTGGCAGAGTTCGTACGTTTTCCTTTTTGTGGAAGCTTCGAGTGATTCAGATGGTTTAGTAGAATGATGGAAAGGTATGCATGTGCATAGTGGTACTCGTGTATAGAGTTGGAAAATGTAATCTTAAGTTATATAGAAGTTTCGGGTGTATACATTATACGTTTGTTATGCAACTTTGAAGTTTGGTATGTGTTGCAACTGTAGATTAATGGTCTATTATAGAAAATTATTCGGATATTGGAGGATTTTGTGAGATTGCATGAAATTATTGTTCGAAATCTTTGAGATGATTTTCTCTTTTGAGTGAGATGTGTGCAATAGCGGTTACCAGCGTAATTTTAAGGTAGTTCTTTTGGGGAATTTCTATAGAAGAAAGCGTTTATACATCATGTGGTTAGGAAAATGTTGTTATGAGTCAAGGGTAAGTTCGAAGTAGAGTCAACAATATCATGGGTATCAAGTTTGTTCGGAGAGTGTTGATTTTGTCTAAAAACTTTTAAAAGAGTTGTTCTTATAATAATCGTTATGAGTTGGAATTGAGATTAAGAACATAGTGTTCTTGTGGTGTCTCTATGGTACATAATGTTTCGTAAGGAAAAAGAAAATTGCATCTAGTTGGTTTGGGCCTTATGAAGTCGTGTATTGGTTAAAAAAAAAATTTCGTATAGATTGGTTTGATCAGTGGAGAGGGTTGGATTACATTGATGGTTTTATTTTAGTGCTCCATAGGTTGATGAGCATGTCATTCTATATAATTGAGTTTGAGCTTTTGTGGTTGATAGAAGTTTGGCAGTGTGGTAAGCGTTCGGTGGGGTTTGGTTGTAGGAAAAGGAGACATATTCTAAGATGATTTCATGGGTGTAGGTTATGTGCTAAATTATATCATGGTGGAACTTGTAGAAGGTATATTAGAATTTTATTCCGTGTGATTATCCTTAATTTCGGGGACGAAATTTTCTAAGGGGGGAAGAGTTGTAATACCCGTATCCTTAGAGTTCAATTATAATTATTTTAATTATTTTTTCATAAAATAATTATGGCACTTATAATGATTGGGTCTAATCTTTGAGGTTTAGAATGTTGGGAAAATGTTTAAGGTCGAGTTGTATGATTTGGAGTGTGTTGTAGTGATGTGGGTTTTGAGGAAGAGGAGGAAACCATTGTTCAGCAATTTTCTCGAGAGTCTGGTTATCGATAACCGAGAAGTTGTGGTTATCGATAACCGCGAGTTGCAGTGGCTTCATACTAAATCTCGTGGACAGTGTTATCGACAACATGGTTTGCATGGTTATCGATAACTGAGTGTTTGAGGTTCCCATAGTTAAAGCCAAGAGGTTGGTTATCGATAACATAGTTGGCTGGTTATCGATAACTAGAAGTTTTCATTATTCCATCCAGGGATCCGAGGATCGGGTTATTGATAACCGCCCGAATCGGGTTATCGATAACCTGCATCACTGTTAAAAATCCGAAAATTGTTTTAAGAGGGTGTTTTTGGTCTTTTTAACCCCTAATCGGTTTATAAGCTTCTAAAAACATATTAGGGTTGTACTTAACATCTTTTAGCCTCTATCTTGAGCCTCCATAACCTAGAGAGAGATATAGAGTGAGATTTGAGAAGAACCTTGGTGTTTGGTGAAGAAATTCAAGATAAAGTGAAGAAATCTTGGTGGTTTGAGGACTTTTGATTTTAGTCTGGATACTTGGTAAGTAATGCAAAGCCTTATCTTCTTTTCAAATTTTCTTTCTCTAGTTCTTGTATTCTCGTAGGATTTGGGGTTGTGTGAGAATGGTTTTTGAATCCCCGGATTTTTCTTTGTGTTTAGATGTATACTTGAACCTTGCTCTTGTAACTTTTGAGGAAATCCTTGAGGATAAATCCATGTATCAAACTCATGTTCATATATGTTGTGTATATTAACCCGGTCTATAGATTTTTTTAAAGAGGGTTGCAAGGATTATAGGTTATTTCCATGTGTTATATAATGTTTATATGTGTATGGGTTTTTATATGGGAGATGCTTCTTAGCCTTGGGTCGTATTTATGTTATCAAACTCATGCGTAAGCATGGGGGTTCGTGTATAACTTGGGGAAAATCATGATAATTTTTGAATTGAGTAATTGAGTAGGGTTGCTTTTGCTATTGTCAAGCATGTAAATAGTTTCGTATTCCTTGATTAATTTCTATAAATTGTGGACTGAAATTATTAGTCTATTTTGAGAGGGAATCTCGTGGAGAATTTGGAAGCCATGAATAAAGGCAAAGAAAAGGTTTGAAAAGCGGTATTGGTGAGTGTAGGGATGTAGCATCTTGATTTTTAGATGCTTGTGCTCCTTTTCTTTTATAATAATTGCACAAATCATGGAAAGTTACATGACATATTGCATGTGTTTAGCATATGCATGTTTTGAGCGATAATTAACTTATGGCAAAGGTTTTGAAGAAAGATTTTGAGAAAGAAGTTTTGAGAAAAACTATAACCTATGGGCATGTTTTGTGAATGAGGTTTGGAAAGTAATATATATATTATATGTATATAAGAAATGGCAGATGATGATTGGTGCCTATATGGCCACGGGGGACGCCCATTTACATGTTGAAGTCGGGTTGCGGTTCGGTGACATGTTACATGTTGAAGTCAGGCTGCAGTTCGGTGGCATGTTGAATATATTGGGAAGAAAATCCCTTACATGTTGAAGTTGGGCTGCGGTTCAGTGACATGTTGAAAATGGGGCTGTAGTTCCATCTCTTAGTGTACGGGGTGCACAAACTATTGCGTATAGCAATAACTATTTTGAAAAGATAAGGGCATGAGATGTCCACTATTTTGACGAAATCAAGGAGATTGGTATTTTTCATTCATCATCTCAACCTTACAAAATTAAGGGAGGCAAATATCAAATTCCGTATCTTCTCAATCTTAACGAAATTAAGGGAGTCACATACAATTATTAGTTTAAGATTTATTAGGTTTCGGCTAATTCCACGGTAGAAGTCTGTCAACTAAGCTACCCGTAAAGTTCCTCGAATTACCCGACCCGTCAGGAGAGCCCAGTCAAGCCCCCATTGCGCAATGTCATGGGTGCAAATCCACTCAGTGAACGAAATTCCCGAATAAGTATAATATCCAATCCAATTCATCTATCATATTTGGGCCAATTAAAACATCGTTTCATCACTTCATTTAATTCAATCGATTAAAGCATACATACCTTCTAATCTCATAAATTGACCAAAAACATGACTTTCATAAATTGATTTCAAATTTTCAAATTCCAAGTAGCAAGAAGGTCATAGGACCATTTTTCTAAAATCAATTGTCAAAGTTTACAAGTCAATTTCATCATTTTATAAAAACCCAAATGAAATTTGGGGTTTTTTATAAATAAAGATAGGGAAATTGACATCATAAGGAGTCCAACAATACACATATGAGTACAAACCCTTTAGGAATTAAGAGTTGATTTGACCCGACAACATGACCCACAAAAATGTCCTCAATCCTTGAAAATATTTGGAGGGAGAAGAGAGAATACCAATCATAGAGATATAGGGAGTACAAAACTCTACCTTTGAATATGAACCAAGAACAAACCCTAGGTGAGGGTTCTTGATAGTCACGAGAACCGAATACACCAATGTGTAGAGCTTGACGGCCTCTACGAGCTTTGTGAAGACGAAACTCTTCAAAGCTCTATGGATTCTCCAAAAATCAAGAGAGAATGAGGAGAGGATTTGTGTGTTTTAGAGAGAGAGAGAGAGAGAGAGAGAGAGAGACAAAATAGAGATAAGTGTTCTGGACAAAAATGAGAGTTTTCCCTCGTATTAGGGCATACACATGACCCCCCAAAAGACCAAAACACCCCTTATTAACCCTACCAGATTTTCTGCCCGATAGCCCGGATACCGGTTTCGAAGATTTGTGAAACCGATATCGTAAGCTTCTGATTCTTCCTTGTTGTAATTTTCTTCTCGGATACCAGTTTCGCATGTATAGGAAACCGATATCATAGATTGGGATACCGGTTTCGCATAGATGGGAAACCAATTGTGCAACCTTCTGTTGCCCTTCTTCTTTTGTAGATGATGTTGGGATATCGGTTTCGTGTATGTGGGAAACCAGTTACGGGGCTGTCCGATCAACTTCTTCCTTGTTGGTTGGGAACCTCTACACTTCTGGAAAATGGACATGAACATGGGACATCAAGTCAACCAAAATTCAAAGAATTTAAAATAAAATTCTGGAAATTGGTTTATAAAATATGAATCGTTACATCTCGTACCCCTGAAAAGAATTTCGTCCTCGAAATTTCATAGGGTAGATGCAAAACGAGACAAAACACAATGAAAGGAGTACAACACATCAAAATAGATCTGGATATGTGGCTCGCATTTCGTCTTTACGTTCCCAAGTGGCTTCTTCGATACCATGATTAGACCAAAGGAATTTTCACCAAAGGAATAGTTTTGCCTCGCAAGACTTGCTCCCGAGAATCAAGAGTCCGAATAGGTCACTCTTCATAAGAAACATCGGCTTCTAACTCTATATTATCCCAATTGATCACATGTGAAGGATCCAGTTCATACGTTCGCAACATTGAAACATGGAAAATATCATGAGCATTCGAAATTATTGTTGGAAATACTGAGAATGGTTTCAATAACAAGTAAACAATAACTTCCCCATGAGGCATTATGACACACTCTTCCTACTCAACAATCATACATAAGAGCCTCAGAGTCGAAATTCAAAATCAAACGAATGCAATCCGATACGGCCAGGACACGCCGATACAAGACTGATACTCCAATATGACACGGATACTCCGATACGCTGTGTACAATACAAAGTAGTTTGCAACTCGCGAGTTTAGGATCAAGATGGAACCTAGAACCATTCTACAATTAGGAATACAAGCCAAGAGATCCACGTTGTCAACTACTTTATCTACCAACTCGCACTGGCCCGCAAACTTCTGCCATAATCTTATATCATTCTACATACTCATAGGTAGCTACAAAAGATATGTTTACGCAAGATTCAAGACTAAATTCACCCAAAATAATCCTTGACTAATAACTCTAAATAACCATCAATCCTCACACACAATCAACCCGCACACCTACTTAGTGCGGTACCAGAATGACTCCCGAAAGTTTGTTTTGATATGTGCTGGCCAATTGCCTTCTTAAACCAATCCTTTCTAGTCATCCCTACACCACATGACCTGGACTACACACACTCCTGGTCATGACAAAGTAAAGATATATAGATATAAACATGTCAGTGCAGTTGACCAAAAGAGACACGTTTTCTACTCGAAACTCTCAATGCATCTGCACAATATAAAACCATACCTCATTGATCCACCAATACGCCACCACCACAAACCATGCCTCAAACTGTATTAATATACTCTATCAACAAGGAGACACTAGAAGGAGATACACATACTCGTCTCACTCCCTTTAGGATATTCTGGCCTCTAAGAGCCCTCTAGGTCAATCGAACAACACGAAGACGAGAAGGGAAGCACAATCAGTCTCAACTTTGGAAGGGTCAAACCACAAACATGAGGCATCCTTAAAAGTCAATGCACGAGAGTGACGATGTACAATACAAGAGTGCGAACTCAGAATGGAAGGACTTCTCACAATCTCACTATCTATGTTCAAGAGATAAAGGAACAACTAAAGAACAAGTCCTTCAAGTTTTTTCTTATCAAGGTGAGCTAGAGGGGTTCAACCACACACTCAATGCTCCAATAGGGAACAAACGCCAAGAGGAGTAGGTACCATGCATCAATGTGCAATGAAGGATCAACCATGGCCCAATCGAATACTACAAGTTTCAATGTTCCCAACGAACCGATGGTAATGACACAATGTCGAACGTGAATGCCATCATGGATTTCTTAATGGGAAATATTTGAAAATCTTCCAAATGCAATGGATCTCTCTCATTGCCAAAAAACACTTCCTCCATGGCATTAGACGGATCGTAACCAAGGCAAACAATGATAAGATGATGCATGTTTTTAAATCATAGGGACTAGGCATTACCACACATACTGGAGTGGAACACAAATGCGATGCACCGAACATCTCAATCGAGGATTGGCATGAGTTATTCTTCCTCATGTCGATCAATAAGGATGGGAGGAGTGACAAATGATAGGAAAAGTAGGCCAGTCACTTAGACTGAAACATCCAAACAAGTAAACATGAAAGAGAGAGACAGAGATGTATCTTATGTCAAAGGGGCAAACAACATCCCCTGACCAATGCAATCAAATAGAGGGAACCAATCCAATACCACCATGGGACATGGTCTGGAAACAACAAGACAAGTTCAAAGGGCAACCACAATGCCCGAGACTCGTCAAACCTAAACAAGAATAACATATGGATAGCATGATCTCGTAGCCACCCTCAAGGCTAGCACACATCAAA
>NMUG010001487.1:0-17793 GCA_002855965.1 Monotropa hypopitys | reverse complement strand
GTTCCCAAATCGTGAAATTGTAATCTGTCTTCTTATGAAATTTGTAGAGTATATCTAGTAGAATATATTCCATGTGTAAAGTTTCTGAAAATAATGTCGTGAAGATATCGAAATCGTCCTTGGAAAAATATGCACAAAACTGTAGAATCTGTTCTATTTTGGGGTAACCGGCATGCCGGTCGGCATGTCGGGCGGTGCACCGGCCTCATACCGGGTTCCATACCGGTTGGCCAAAGTTAGTCCAAATCATGAAATTTGGTTCTGAAAATTTATAGGGTTATAGTTTAACGTGTTTTAAGCAAGTTTTATAAGTTTCTGAAAATAACGGCATTTAGTTAGTGAAATCGTTATTGGAAAATTGGGAAGAATCTGGGAAATCTGTGAAATTTCTAAGGAATCGGCATGCCGGTCGGCATGCCGGGTGGTATGTCGTTTGCATACCGGCTTACTACCAGTCAGTTCAATTTTTAAAGAAAAATTATGTTTTGCTTAGAAAGATGTTTTGGAAGATTTAATTAATCTGAAATTCTGTAAATTTTGTAAAATAGTTAGAATGTGTAATTTTCATATTCGATTATCATTATTGAGATATTTGTGATGTTCCGAGATCTAATTTGTTATCTTTGTTCCCAGGAGAGAATTCGAGGTGGTCCAACTCATCCTCGTCCAAGAAACCGGTCTAAGATCTATCTGTGAGTGTGCTAGTTTATTTTAAGTTCTGTGGAATTTTCCTGTTTCTTATCTGTAGAACTTTTTTGTGGGTTTGTGAGTAGTTTCCCTGTTATATTTAATTTCACATCTGCTGTGCCTGTTGTTAGAAATTCTGGTATTGGTTCTGTCTGTTTTTCTGTATATAGAATATCTAGAATCTTGCTAGGGTTGTACGAAAAACTTTCTGTACTTTGGGAAATTCTGATAGTCTGGTAATTCTGCTAATCTGTTAAGTCTGGAAGATCTGTGGTTCTGATACCTAAAAAGGTTAAATAGGGATTCTGGGTCCTGTGCCTCATTGGCCGGTGGACGTGTTGTTCTGGGCATACAAATGTCATTGGCAAGTGACACCCTTGCAATGTGATATATCGTGGGGTTGCGTTGATACCTCGGATATATTACGGAGTAGTATATTTGCCCCATTGCGTTGATATGTCGGGTATACTACGTAGACAAGTGAAAGATAATATCTGTGATTAATAAAATCTGTAGCAAGGTGTGTGTGACGCCTAGGATGCACGAAACTACCCTCTGTACTTAGATTATTGGTTGATGTGCTTGGGCACGTTCTGTTGATAGATTTCTGTTATTATAATTCAGCCTGTTTAGTATAATCTGTTCTGTTCTACTTTAGCTTTTAAATATCTGCAGCTGTTGGTTCAGTTTATTTTTATTTGATGCAGTACTTTCAGTAAGCTAACGCATTCCTGCACTTTGTATATGTATGGGCATTGGTCGAAGTGCAGATTTGATTAGCTGAGCAGTCTGGTCCACTACTTCGGAGTTAGCAGGAGAAGTTGAGTAGCTGCGCAGTTGTCTTCAGTGGTTCTGGTGGTTTACTTTCATTTGTTAGTAGTTTTTGTTCTGTTAGTAGCAGTGTCTGATTCTGTTACTTAGTTTGTTGTTTCAGTTTTTGTTGGAGACTTGGTCAGCGTGTTTTGCTGAGTTTTGTTTGATTTTTTGACAGCCAATACTTGGATATTTTTGCAGTTTTTATTTATTCCAGTTATGCATATTCATTTAGATTATCTGTCTCTGGTTCTCTCTCTTCTGTTGTTTCTGTCTTTTTTGTTTTTAGTAACATTGCCGGGTCCGCTGGATCATTAAATTGGTCGTAGCGGGACGGAGCGTTACAGCTTGGTATCAGAGCATATGTTTAGAGATTCTCGGAGTATGGATGGATAGAGTTGAGAATTGTGTACGACTAATGATTACTCTTACGTCTGATTCGAAGATCGCCTAGCTAATGTATCTTTTCGTCAGAAGTTTGGGAGAATCTACAGTAATACATGGTTACTCTTAGGGGTTTTCTGTAGAGTCGTAGTGGACCGTAGGATGTCAAGTCATGTTTTGAGTCCTTGAGGTGTGTGGACTAACGTGTGCATTTTTATATCTGACATTTGTTTACACCGTGTTGTTGTTAGTGATGTGATTTACAGGAATGCAATGGATGGCTAAGGAAATATTCAAAGCAGTGAAGTGTGGAAATTGTGGAAATCAGTGGCAATGGGAAGTGGAAATTGGTTACTTGCAGGAAAGGTTAGTAAGTGAAATAGTGATTTGAGAATGTTGGTATTGTATCAGTTTTGAGGTTATGTTTATATTGAGGATTGATCTGTAATACTTATGAGAATCTGATATTTTAGGTTGAAAGAATTTGGATGTGAGAATTGAGTTTAAGGTTGGAAAATAGGATTTCTGAGGATTAGATTTCGGTATGATATTCGGGAATGGATTTGTGATTGTGTATAGATATGAATTTTGGGTGTATGAGAATTTGATGGTTAGTTGTGGGAAATTGTGATTGAAAATACTCGGGGAAGCTAGGAGTTTTAGCCTTGATAATTGGGAGCGAGTTAGCCTTGTGGATCATTGTATGTTCATTGGTGAGTGAAAATTTTTTTGGGGTTAAGGGAATGATCTGAAATTGCGGGGAGTAGTGTAAAATTGGTACTTGGGTTGTATAGTTTTATGTTGTGGCATAAGGAGTTGGGTGAGAGTTTTGGAAAGTATGAGTGTAGTGAATTATGTGAAGTATTTTGGAATCCTTTGAATGAAAGAGAAAGCAGGGTGCAGTTTGGATGAAGTGGCATCCGGGTATCAATTGCTAGAACCAGACTTGCGGCAAAGACATCAGTGCAGTGTGTCATTGAAAGGTAAGGAACAAGTGGATGGACTATCCGTGGGAATGGGGCAACAAAGAAACACCAGCAACAACCTGTACATGTATACGTTTAAAGTTTCATTTCAGTTATTTCAATACCGTGGTAAATTGTGAATAACAAATGAAACGAGAAATCTGAATAGTAAGTATTCTGGAAATGGCTAAGATCTGTTTATGCTTTATGCAAGTGACCTCGATTTCGGGGACGAAATCTTTTTAAGTATGGGAGAGTTGTAACAACCGTCCCGGATAAATTATATTTATATTTATTAAAAATATATCCGAAAAATATTTTTAGAGGTTCAAAAAAATAAATGGTTGAGATAGTATTTTTTTGGGATTTTTTGGAAATTGTTTAAGTGTTTTAATCATTTAAATATAAATGATATACCTAATTATAATCTAATTGTGTGAAGGCTTGCAAGGGTCATTTGGGAGCTTAGTGATGGCTATTTTAGTAAAGTTCATTAAAACCTGATTAAGGACTATATAAATGAGTCTATAGCTCATTAGGGTTATCATAAGTGTGCTCTAGAGGGATTAGAGAGAGTTCTTGGGAGGTTTGCCACAAATCAAGTTCTAAATCAAAGAATTTAGAGAGGAATCCTTCATAGGATTGGTTCATAACACATCAAAGGTGAATCTCACTCTTTTAGATTTTTAATTTCGTGTTTAGTTTAGCCTAGATCTAAGTTTTTGCACTAATCTCGATTAGCACTGTAATTAGTGAAATTTTGTTGAAAATTATGAATTTGATTGAGTTAGAGTGAGGTTTTAATGCCCAAACTCGAATATGATATGAACATAGATATGTACTACATCTTCAATGCTTTGATTTTTCTGTTTTGAAGCCTTTTAATCGAAGTTTTAAAGAGTTTAATTAAGAAATCGCGAGTTTGATTAAGCAGATTTTTAGTTTCTGCATTCTGCTGTACACACCGGTACACCGGCCGGTATACCGGGCGGTATGCCGGCTGCGTACCGGTTGAGTATATTGTTCCCAAATTGTGAAATTGTAATCTGTCTTCTTATGAAATTTGTAGAGTATATCTAGTAGCATATATTCCATGTGTAAAGTTTCTGAAAATAATGTCGTTAAGATATCGAAATCGTCCTTGGAAAAATATGCACAAAACTGTAGAATCTGTTCTATTTTGGGGTAACCGGCATGCCGACTGGCATGCCGGGCGGTGCACCGGCCTCATACCGGGTTCCATATCGGTTGGCCAAAGTTAGTCCAAATCATGAAATTTGGTTCTGAAAATTTACGGGGTTATAGTTTAACGTGTTTTAAGCAAGTTTCATGTATTAAGTTTCTGAAAATAACGTCATTTAGTTAGTGAAATCGTTATTGGAAAATTGGGAAGAATCTGGGAAATCTGGGAAATTTCTAAGGAATCGGCATGCCGGGCGGTATGCCGCTTGCATACCGGCTTGCTACCGGCCAGTTCAATTTTTAAAGAAAAATTATGTTTTGCTTAGAAAGATGTTTTGGAAGATTTAATTAATCTGAAATTCTGTAAATTTTGTAAAATAGTTAGAATGTGTAATTTTCATATTCGATTATCATTATTGAGATATTTGTGATGTTCAGAGATCTAATTTGTTATCTTTGTTCCCAGGAGAGAATTCGAGGTGGTCCAACCCATCCTCGTCCAAGAAACTGGTCTAAGATCTATCTGTGAGTGTGCTAGTTTATTTTAAGTTCTGTGGAATTTTCCTGTTTCTTATCTGTAGAACTTTTTTGTGGGTTTGTGAGTAGTTTTCCTGTTATATTTAATTTCACATCTGCTGTTCTTGTTGTTAGAAATTCTGGTATTGGTTCTGTCTGTTTTTCTATATATGGAATACCTAGAATCTTGCTAGGGTTGTATGAGACACTTTCTGTACTTTGGGAAATTCTGATAGTCTGGTAATTCTACTAATCTGTTAAGTCTGGAAGATCTGTGGTTCTGATACCTAAAAAGGTTAAATAGGGATTCTGGGTCCTGTGCCTCATTGGCTGGTGGACGTGTTGTTCTGGGCATACAAATGTCATTCGCAAGTGGTACCCTTGCAAGGTGATATATCGTGGTGTTGCGTTGATACCTCGGATATATTACGGAGTAGTATATTTGCCCCATTGCGTTGATATGTCGGGTATACTACGTAGACAAGTGAAAGATAATATCTGTGATTAATAAAATTTGTAGCAAGGTGTGTGTGATGCCTAGGATGCACGAAACTACCCTCTGTACTTAGATTATTGGTTGATGTGCTTGGGCACGTTATGTTGATAGATTTCTGTTATTATAATTCAGCTTGTTTAGTATAATCTGTTCTGTTCTACTTTAGCTTTTAAATATCTGCAGCTGTTGGTTCAGTTTATTTTTATTTGATGCAGTACTTTCAGTAAGCTAACGCATTCCTGCACTTTGTATATGTATGGGCATTGGTCGAAGTGCAGATTTGATTAGCTGAGCAGTCTGGTCCACTACTTTGGAGTTAGCAGGAGAAGTTGAGTAGCTGCGCAGTTGTCTTCAGTGGTTCTGGTGGTTTACTTTTAGTTGTTAGCAGTTTTTGTTCTGTTAGTAGCAGTGTCTGATTCTGTTACTTAGTTGGTTGTTTCAGTTTTTGTTGGAGACTTGGTCAGCGGGTTTTGCTGAGTTTTGTTTGATCTTTTGACAGCCAGTACTTGGATGTTTCTGCAATTTTTATTTATTCCAGTTATGCATATTCATTTAGATTATCTGTCTCTGGTTCTCTCTCTTCTGTTGTTTCTGTCTTTTCTATATTTAGTAACGTTGCTGGGTCCGCTGGATCATTAAATTGGTCGTAGCAGGACGGGGCGTTACACAAACCCTATCCAAACTCCTGCTTCCCCATCTCTGTTTTGATTGTCCATCCTTAGCGACACCCTAAAGCAATCATGCGGTGTAAAATTAGATCGAAATAACTACCTGCTGTGGAAATACTCTATTCTTCCCATCATTCGAGGATACAAGTTGGATAAACACTTGTTTGGTATCTCACCTGTTCCACCACAGGTTATACAGCTTTCGAATAGGTCTAGGCTTGGTGTTAACCCAGCCTATGAAGAGTGGATCACAACAGACCAACTGATCCTTGGATGGCTATTAGGATTAATGTCCGAACAAGCTCTCACTGAAGTTGTTGGATGCTCCACATCTTTTGAAGTTTGGAGAACTCTTGAAACCTTATTCAACACTCAAGCTCAATCTAGAATCCTTGAATACAAGGATGCCCTTACTAAGGCAGAAAAAGGAACAAAAAACATGGCCATGAAATTTTTTTCGGACAACCTTACTGCTGCTGGACACCCTATTTCTAACTCTGAGCTGATCCTTGCAACTTTGGGTGGTCTACCTAGAGACTATGAATCTGTGGTTGTGAATGTCACAAGCAGAGTCACATCTCTTTCTTGGGTTGAGGTTCAATCTCAGCTATTAACTCATGAACGCTTGTTGTTAAGGTACAACTCTCCATCCTACAATACAAGCACTGCTAGTGCTAACACAACCTATGTCCAGGGCTCATGAAGATTCAATTCAAATAATTTTATGAACCACAATACTAGTGGAAATACTAGAGGAAGAGGTTACTTCAGAGGTGAAAGAGTTCGTAATAGAGGTGGTGGTAGACAGAATTTCAAATATGGATATCAATGACCTATCTGTCAAATCTGTGACAAACCTGGCCACATTGCTTCTGAATGTTGGTACAGATTTGAATCAGGATACAAGAATACCTCAGGTAACTCTGCTGACAGTACTAAGAAGGCATCTGCCTATGTTGCTTCACCTGAAAAAGTGACTGACTTCTCCTGGTATTTTGACACTGGTGCAAGCAACCACATTACATCAGATCTCAACAACTTGAGCCTCAACAGTCTATATGAAGGTAGTGATGGGATAATCATAGGAAATGGTGAGAAACTCTCTATTACTCATGTTGGTTCCAGTAACTTAGTGATACCATCAAATAACTTGAAATTGGCACTGAAAGAGGTCTATTGTGTTCCTGACATTGCCAAAAACCTGTTAAGTGTATCACAACTTGTCTATGATAATCCTATAGTTGTTGAATTTACTAACAATGGTTGTTATGTGAAGGACAAAGCTACCAAGGAAGTGTTGCTGGAAGGTCTACTTAAGGATGGACTATATCATGTTCAAGGGGTGCAAAAGAGTTGTCCTCAATCCAAACTTTGTTCTTGTGTTTATTGCAAAGTCTGTTAATTCTCTAGAACTATGTCATAGAAGGTTAGGGCATCCATCTATTGTAGTTCTAAAGAATGTTCTGCAACTTTGTAATCAGTCAACTGGTTGTAATAAAGAAGTTCCATTTTGTGAAGCTTGTCAATATGGGAAACTTTATGCCCTACCTTACTCATCCTCCCTAAGTATCTCAACACACCCTTTGGAACTTATCCACTATGATTTATGGGGACCAGCCCCTGTACAATCAGTAAATGGTTTCACATACTACATAACCTTCATTGATGACTACAGTCGTTTCACTTGGATATTTCTTCTCAAACACAAATCAGAAGCCTTAAATACCTTTCTTAAATTCAAACTTCTTGTAGAAAACCAACTCAACCTCAAAATAAAGCAACTTCAATCAGATTGGGGAGGAGAATTCAGAAATTTTGAGTCTCATCTAAACCAATTTGGCATCAAGTTCAAACACCCTTGTCCTCATGCTCATGCCCAAAATGGTAAAGTTGAAAGGAAGCATCGTCACATAACATAAACAGGTCTTACACTTCTTGCTCAAGATCATCTTCCAATGAAATTCTGGTGGCACAGCTTTGAACATGCTGTGAATCTCATCAACATTCTCCATACACCAGTACTTCAACTAAAATCCCCATTTCAGATGTTGTACAAAAAGACACCAGACTATTCCAACTGTAAAATATTTGGATGTGCTTGCTATCCTTTTCTTAGACCATATCATATACACAAGTTTTAATTTCACACCCAACAATGTAATTATCTTGGCCCTAGTTCTAAACACAAAGGGTCATATTTGCCTTGGATCCACTGAAAGAATATACATTTCTAGAGATGTGACATTTAATGAATCCTTGCTTCTTCATCAACACAAAGCCCCTCAATCCATATCAGATTCCAATTCTTTCAAAGAAGTCTCCAATTCTGTCTTCTCTGTCAATTCTTACCAAGCTCTTGCAGGTCATGAACATGATGTTAACCATCCTCAACAGCCTTCAGCAAGACTTCCTCAGCCTAATGATCATATATATAGTTTCTTCTCCTCCTCAGAATAATCAAGAGCAGGAAACTGATATGTCTATACCACAAACTCATTCTCCTAACAGAACTGTCCAAGAAATAGGTGACATCAATTCTGGTTCAAACAACATCAGTCCTGATTCCCATCCTACTGTTCAACATATAACTCATCCAATGCAAACAAGATCAAGAAGTGGGATTTTCAAACCTAAGAAAAGGTTTTCTGGTCTGGCTCACAACAGTCTGTTAGCTTCTCATGCTGAACCAAGAAAAACTTGTGATGCCCTAGCTCATCCTAAATGACTTGAAGCTATGAAAGAGGAGTATAAGGCCCTGTTTGATAACAACACTTGGGAACTTGTTCCTGCTAGCCCTAATCAGCATCTAGTTGCGAATAAGTGGATATTCAAATTGAAATACAAACTTGATGGAAGTGTCCTTAAATACAAAGCTAGATTGGTTGCAAAAGGTTTCCATCAACAAGAAGGAGTGGACTATAATGATACCTTTAGTCCAGTGGCCAAATCATCTACAATCAGAGTGATCTTGTCCTTAGCTATTCATCAGCATTGGCCCATACAGTAGGTGGACATCAATAATGCATTTCTCAATGGAACCTTATGTGAATCTGTCTTCATGCCTCAGCCTGAAGGTTTTGTTGATCCTGACAATCCTCAGTATGTTTGCCACCTCAAGAAAGCTCTATATGGCCTTAAGCAGGCACCTAGAGCATGGTTTGAAGAACTAAGAAGTTAGCTGGTCAAATGGGGGTTTAAACAGTCAATATCAGACTCATCATTGTTCATATTCAAACATGGTTCTTCTCTTCTCTATGTATTGGTGTATGTTGATGACTTTCTAATCACAGGAAACTCTCAAAGTGCTATTCAAAGTTTCATCAAAACTCTAAATACCAGGTTTCCTTTGAAAGATCTAGGTCTCATTTCACATTTCCTAGGAATGGAAGCCTAAAGAGATTCTCAAAACTCTTATTCTATGTCAGCAACACTACGCTCTACAGCTCCTTGAGAGGATGAATATGCTTGATTGCAAGCCATGTCCTACTCCTATGGTCAGTAGTAGGATTCTGAGGTCAAATGAAGGGACTACGCTTTCAAATCCCTCAGCTTACAGGAGTGCTTTGGGGATCTTACAGTATTTCACCTTCACAAGACCAGACCTTTCCTTTTCAGTTAACACTCTAAGCCAATTCATGAATACTCCAACCACCACACATTGGAATGCTCTCAAAAGAGTCATGAGATACATTAGAGGTACCACTCACTATGGGCTCTACTTCAAGACAGGAGGACCACTTCAGATAGAAGGTTTATTTGATGCTAATTGGGGGTGTGATCCAATTAACAGAAAATCCATAGCAGCCTACTGTGTCTACCTAGGACAATCCCTAATCTCATGGACATCAAAGAAACAACAGGTGGTATCAAAATCTAGTACATAATCAGAATATAGAGCCCTATCTCACTTGGCAGCTGAGGTGCTTTGGCTTAAAGCCCTCTTAAAATAAATGCACATTCAACTACCCTTGGTTCCTCAACTCTACTGTGATAACATTGTAGCTGAATCTCTGGATCAAAACCCTATCTTTCATGCAAGGACCAAACACATCGAAATTGATGTTCACTTCATTTGACATCATGTTCTAAATGGTACCCTTTAAGTCTCACATATTTCCTCTGCAAATCAACTAGATGATTGCTTGACAAAACCCATATGTGGAGCACAATTCGCCATTACAAGAAGCAAACTGAATGTGGATCCAGCACCACACAGTTTGAGGGGACCTGTTAGAGAATTCAGTTAAAAGAGCATCTTAGTTTGTTAGTCAAGACCATCTTTGTTGTTAGTAATGTTTTGACTGTTAGTGGATGTTGTTATCATCACATGCATTTTGTTAGTGTGTTAGAAAATGCTTCTAGAATATCCTGTTGATTGTCTTTAAAAGGTCCTGCATTGTAATCTCTATACATGATGAATAAGATGATCAAATATGGTGAGCTAAATTCTAAGTCTCCTTAGTCGTTCTC
Organism: Monotropa hypopitys; assembly: GCA_002855965.1. NCBI lineage: Eukaryota > Viridiplantae > Streptophyta > Magnoliopsida > Ericales > Ericaceae > Monotropa > Monotropa hypopitys. Next base: position 7,612 of record NMUG010001487.1, on the reverse strand, counting down.
GGACTTTGGAGGTTTTGCAATGTAACAATCTGATCGGGATTGGCCTCTATGCCCCTTTGAGTTATCAAGTGCCCAAGGAATTTACCGAAACTTACCCCGAAAGCGCATTTGGAGGCATTCAGTCTTAGTTTGAACTCTCTGAGTATCTGGAGAGTGCGGCAAAGGTCAATCAGGTGGGAGTCTACCTCCTTGAACTTGACCACTATGTCATCGATATAGACCTCCATACTCTTGCCCAACAAATCCTTGAACATGAGTGTTGCCAATCTCTGATACGTTGCCCCGGCGTTTGCGCAGGCCGAAAGGCATGACTTTGTAGCAATACAACCCCAGCGGCATGATAAAAGATGTCTTCTCCTAATCGGGCTCATACATCACAATCTAGTGGTAGCCTCTGTACGCATCCAGAAAGCTCATCCGCTTGTATCCCACAGTAGAATCCACCAGCTTATCAATCTTGGGCATGGAGAAGCTATCCATGGGGCAAGCCTTATTCAGGCTTGTGAAGTTAACACAGACTCTCCAAGTCCCATTCTTCTTCTTGATGACGACTGTGTTGGAGATCCACTCTAGATAGTAGACCTCCCTAATGGCACTAGCTTGGATGAGCCAGTCAACTTCTTCAATAACTACCTCTGAGTGATGTGCGACTGAGCGTCTCCTCTTCTGCATAACTAGCTTGTGGCAAGGATCGACATTCAGTCGATGACATATTATACTCGGTTGTACCCCAGTCATCTCTTGTGGGGTCCAAGCAAATACGTCAATGTGGTCCCACAATACCTGGACCAACTCGGAGGCGTCCCCAATCAGGAAGTACCTCTGCTTGTCAATCTCGTGGGCAGTAACCTTTCTCAGATTCTCGACCACATAGGTGTATGGGTCCACACCTATGTTTTCCAAGATAGGTTGGTCCGGGACTTCAATGGACTTTACCTGCTCGGTGTTGGGATTGGATTTGATGGAGGCAATAAAGCAGTCTATGGTTGACTTCTGGTTTCCCCTGATGCTCTCGATACCTTTGGTCCCTGGGAATTTGATGATCTGATGGTAGGTGGAAGGAATGGATCCCATTCGGTGTATCCATGTACACCCAATGATGGCATTGTAGGCTGATGGCACATCTACTACCAAAAACATCGTATCCATTGTCACCCTCCCTGCTCGGACTTGAAGGGTGATAACTCCCAGAGGCTATACTGGCTCTATACTGAAACCAATGAGCGATATCTTTGTCGATTTGAGATCGGCTTGAGTGAATTCCATCCTGTTGAATGCTTGAAAGTACAGGACGTCGGTGGAATTGCCCTGGTCCACCAAGATCCTCTTTGTGTCATACCTGTTGATGCTCAGCGTGATTACCAACATGTCGCTGTGCGGGAAGGTCACTCCATCGAGGTCTTCCTCAGAAAACGAGATCTAGACATGCTTCCTGTTCTTCTCCCTTTGACGTTTCTACCTGAGGTGCAGCACATGATGCTAGTGGATTTCCTTTCTTTTCTGAGCGCATGACTCAATCTTGGAGCTCGGCTGTATAGCTCCATTGATCATGGTGATGGTCCCCAGTGGAGGTAGGTCCTCATCTAAAGAGTTGTCGCACATATCTACCCGTCTAGGCCTGGCGTCCTATCCGGGTGTTTGGGCAATAAACTCCTTTAGATGACCTTCTGCCACACGGTCTTCAAGAAATTGCTTGTACACATAGCATTGCTCTGCCATGTGTCCGTACTCCCTGTGATAGCTGCATCTGAGTCTTGTGGTCTCCAATTTGGCTTGGTCCCCTGTTTGGCAGGCCATCCCTAGATAGGCTTATCCTTGAGGGGGTGGACCATTCTGAAAATGGGGGTGGTAAGCTTCATTCTGATCGCTTTGAAGGCCTTAGGTCCTCCTCTGGGCATCCTATGGGCAGTCTGCAGTGTGGTCTTAGCTCCCTCGCCCTTCTCGGGAAGAGCTTGCTGGGACGCCTTCCTTTTCCTACTCCTCTTCTTGCCAACAAAATCCACCACATGGGTCCGGTGCGATCTGTTGTCATTGCGGCCTGCTTCATGAAGGGCTTCTCCCTCCAACTTGGCATGCTACTCCACTCGCTCAATTAGATCGGGAAATGTCTCCACTGGGATCAGGATCAGGGATTCCCTTAGTTTCTCACCAAAAGAAAGCCCAAGCCTGAACATTGACACGACCTGCCTGTCTGTACAGTCCTCAACCTCATTGTAGGTATCAATATACCATTCAACATACACCCTAAGAGTCTCATCAGATCGTTTTCTCAATGATGTCAGAGAGTCAAAGTGCTTTGGTGTAGCACGGCTGGTCATGAACCTGCCCACGAAGGTCTCGGCCAACTGTTCCCAGTTGCAGATCGATCGCGGTGCCAATTTGTGGTACTAGTTAAGCGTTGTCCAGCCCAAACTGGATACAAACATCATGCAATATAGGCTTTCATCTCCCTCATGCAAGATCAGGGACTACTGGTAGTCCTTCAAGTGTGCCACCAGGTCTACCCTCCCATCATATTTCTGGAAGTTGAAAATGCAGAAGCCCTAGGGAATCTGGTAGCTACTGATTTCCCTAGAGAGGGGATGGAAGTGATCTGCTGGATGGCTAATTTCGCAGTCCTTGGGCCATTCCCTGGCCTTTGCGACGTTCATTGAGCCATGTTTTCATGTCCTCTAGGTTGGCTGGAATTGAGTTGACCAGATCTGAATTCAACGGTCTCTCCGCGCATTCCCCCTGCGCGGGAACCCTAGGACGGAGCTGATCCCTGAGGTCCCGTACTTGGGGTACTGAGTGATATTGTCGTGCATCCACTGCTCGTCTATTCGTTCTGCTCTGGTGCTCGCTGGGATGAGGGAGATCTCGAGCATCCCTACGCCTCTCCCGGCGACGGGATGGGTCCCTCCTTACCCTAGCATCCTGTTTTTCGTTCCTCCCTATGCCTTCCAGTGCTGCCATCTGGTTTCCGGAAATGTGAATGTGAACGTTGCAGGTCTGGCTCGTCTGAAGAGCCTCTGAACGTTGCTGCTGATGACCAACGGGCCCTTGCTTCTCCTGGGGCTGTTTGGACAGTCTTGACACCTCCTTTTCCAGGCGCTGAATCGTCTGGATCTGCAACCTGATGATTTCAGTCAGGTCCTCGTCTTTGATTGACTTGGACCTGGGTGGTGACTGGGAGTATCGTGAACGAGACCGACTGTCTCCTTCTTGGGAGTACTCCATCTTCCTGTCGTCATAGCCTTGATCTTCTGAGACGTCATCCTGGGTCCTCAGTGGGTCCCTAGCACCTCTAGTAGGGACTCTGGAGGTCCCTTCTAAGATGGGAATGCCTCCACGATTACCCAAGATGCATGATTGGGTGCTAGCGTTCTTCCTGGGCGCCAGAGGAGGATCGAAAAGTGTGGCTACTGACTGCCTTCCCTTTTTGGTCTCCTTCCCGATGATGCTGGGGGTTTTCTTTCCATGATTTGCCATCTTCTTTGGTCTAGTTGTGAGCTTAACTTGCTTTTCTTGCTTACGTGAGTGGATTTCCCACAGACGACGCCAATTGTACGAGGGTAAAATACTCTTGTACTGCCCTTGCCGGTAAACAACTGTTTGTTGGATCTTCTTGCTTATCTGGACACCCTCCTAAATCGCTCCTACTCTTTCCTTGCCCTATGCTCACAGAAAACTGTTAGAGGACTTCCCGCGTCTAGTAGCTGGAAGGCTCTTTGATGACTAAGTTTTTTCTGAATCAAAGAAGCTGAGAGTAAGCACCGAAAGAGTTCTGAGAGCAAAATAGCATGTACCGTTCTCAAGTGGATGAACCCCTGCTTATATACCTCCCTTCCGGGATTCCAACTTCTCACTGAGAATTGAGACTTGCCTGGGACTCCTCGTCCATTTTCCTTGATTTTGTTGCAGTCTAACAGTCATCTGGCCACATTCTCCGACAAGAGAAAATGTCGCCACGCATTTTCACTGTTCTGGGGACTCTGAATATTTTTTCCGGAGTGGTAGTCTGACACATGTGCTATCCATCGTCCGCTGGCTGATTGACAACTGGATACCTTGTCTGCCACCTCCTTCCCATGCTGCATTACTGGGTGCCACGCTGGTAGATATCGGCTGCACATGGTCAACCTAATCCGCACATCAGACATTGCTTGTTCATGTGTCCAACTGTACAATACCACGTGCTGTTCTGCTAGACCGGTCTCCATGCTGTTAGGATGTTAGCCGCACAGGGCAAACTTGATCCGCATATCAGAGATACTGAGTAGGGCAAGTAACTAGTTGCATCCGACATAATCTGGCCCACGCGTTCCTGAACAACTGATTGCCTGACTACCAGGATGTTAGCAGCACATGACCAACCTAATCCGTAGTGCAAATGACCTTTGGGCACGTGGCCGATTGTATCAATCGAGATCTAGCACTTGCCATCCTGGGTAACTGGTCCCCGCACTGGCTAGATGTCTAGCCGCACAGGGCTGACCTAGTCCGCAGTGCGAGATTGCTGATGACGTGAAAGACTGATGACGAGTTGCCATATGATGCTGGAAAATACGAATAAGCTCTTTGCACGTGGTGAATCCGGATGAACCCCACCACACCCACGAAGATAATTAAACATGCCCTAAGTTTCATGTGTTCATAGATTTCAATTGAAAATGCATTTACAAAGTGGAGAAATTTTGGAAGCAAAGGACAAGTTTAAGCATTTGCAGAGGATTGAATGACTGCTTAAAGTTGGGCCAGGCCGTTTAGGACAGTCTAAATGGTCCAAATCGTACTTGCTTACACTAAAGACTTTTCCCATGTACTAGTCAGGCTGAGGTGGGTCACCACCTGTAGAAGAAGAGTTGTTGTTTGTATTGTAGTTGTCAAATGAACTCCAATTGAGTGGTGGAATCAATGGGCTAAGAACAGAAAACAGAGCTATCAAAACAGTGCTTTACCACAAACAAAAATATACGGATTGTCAGTTATTTAGTGGGCTGGTGGAGATTTTTTTATTCAGACCTTTAGGCCATGAGATAAGGACTGGACTTTCCATTTACCCATTGTGTAATGTACCTGTGGTAGAATAATTATAGATTTTCCTAAATCAATTATAATTTTGAGTTTCTTGGACATAAGTATTTAGTGTCGTACGTTGTTAGTTCAGTTCGACGAGGAATAATACCTGTCAGAACTACTTTTGCATAGTTTGTAATCAAGTCCGTTTAATACGGTTTGACATCCTAGCAGCGTGACAGAATATCAGGTGATGTATATATGTATTTGATGACCAATGAATAACAATTAATACACGTGTCTCTGCTATTCTCGCAAGAAAGATAGTCTTCGAATTTATAAGGATACATAAAGCATTTTAATTCCACTGTAACAAAGAGTATGCAGGGGCGGATCCAGGGGGTCCGGTGGGGGCCCGGGCACCCCCCAAATTTAAAAAAAAAACCCCAAAAATTTTTTTTAGTGATTTTTTATATTAAAATTTTTTTAAAGGATTTTTTAAGAGTAATAGTTAAAAATTTGCTTCCCCGGCCCCTCCCGATGTCCAATCCTGGGTCCGCCACTGAGAGTATGTCAATGAAAGAAAGATATACAGATCTATTAGAATTCTTATAGGATTGAGATGATAAATCTTATTCTAAATCTAATTACTTGTGAGAAACTAGTTGATGAATGAGTTTCTGGCCAGGTCAAATTCGTCGCCTGAACTAATTGAGTTTCTTCTTGAGCCCTTTGCTTCCTGCAAAATAATGATTCGGGAGACCAGATGGGGATGTGTTGCCCAAATCGCCTCCGACGATCAAGTTAGTGACTGCTTGAGGATTGAAAAACTATGAATAATAGATTAAGAAGTATCGTATGTGTTCTCCTTTCTTCTCATTTACTTATATGCAATCGCCTGATTATGCCGTGATTAAGTGGAATTGTGGTCCGACTTATATGGAAATGTTTGGATTATTTCCATGTGCGTAGATCTCCATGATTAGGATTTTCTATTACTCCGTATAACTGTAGCGTAAACTGTACCTTTTGTTGTGGAGATATGCTCATCTACGCCTACGATCACAGGAGATGTTGTGCCTTTTTAGCAACTGTAATACCTCAGAGCCACATGTGCTAAAGGTCGGGTAAACCCCGTGAACCCCCATGAGGGTGAGTCGACATGCATGTCGTTCAGTAGCTGATCTGAGTAGTTACTCCGAGCCTACATCCTAAAAGTATGCCCGTGTTATCCTAGCATGCTCGTTTCCCCCACATAACTAGTAATCCAGAAGTACTCTGAAATCTGAAATCAACCTCTTATACATAAAAAAATTAACACACATCTAGAAAAGGTACATGATTCTCTTCTGGGGGTTGAAGCAAATTTGGGGTTCCTGCAACGACCAAAAGGGCTGAAGGATGGCAGCCAACTCCGTAAGGGTCCTGCGTGGATCTCGCGCGGAATTTTTTTTTCCGGGATTTTGTTTGAAATATTATTTTATGTTATACTGTAAAAAATCAGCTCAATCGGATAATGTATAAAATTTCCTTAATCGTTCGAAGTTTTATCCTGTAAAACTGTTTAAAACTATGAATGAAACTTCGAACGATTAAGTAACTTTTATACATTATCCGATTGAACTGATTTTTTACAGTATAACATAAAATAATATTTCAAACAAAACCATGAAAAAAAATCCGCGCGAGATCTAGAGAGACCCCTTACGGGATGACTGACACATTGCAGCCCTTTTGGGCTCTGCAAGGACCCCCAGTCCGATTGAAGCTACAGGCCAATTCTAGTTCTGGCCAACCCTTCTTTTACTGTTTTAACCATGCGACTTGACTTGTCCCTCTGTACCCACCCTTGAGGGCCCCCCCGCCCCCCTATAGCATCATGGAGAAGGTAAATCGCGGGATGTGCCTCAGTTAATCCAGGGTCCAGAGCTACCTGTACACTATGAATACACAAGGGGGTCAAATCCAGACTGTTGCTAGTGGGATTTGAACCCCCCACTCTGCGCTCCAGTAGCAAGGCTGCCTTTAAGTATCATGCCCTTTGATCAACTGAGATATGCCCCAGGGGACTTAAATACACTTTCTTATAATCGCAAGGAGTTAAACCTGGGACCTCATGGAAATTTCCATTTGTCCCAAGCCACCTTGCCTACAAGGGCTTGTGTGACTTGTCCCTCTGTACCCTATACTCTCTTCAACAGTTCTAGTGTGAACATGTAAGCCCCCCAACTTTGCATTCAATAGTAATACTTGTAATTAGAAGGGCAAAACTACACAGGATTCATGCTTATTGCGAGGTTTTGAGAGCATCTACTACACAATCTCTATTTTAAAGATTCAAAAATGCTCTTAGCATATTATGTTCAAAAAGTGGATTTAAATAATGCAATTATTCACACCAACTCTAATTCACATTTTTTATTTTAATCTACATTCTCTATTTTCATCTTTAAAATTCCTCTCCAATATTTTCTTTGGGTTCTTTAAATTGATTCATGATTAGAAATCTCTTTAATTATTTTAAAATCTCTCTCTTTCTCTTTCTTATTTTTCCTAAATCTCACTTCTCTTTACAAAATTTATTTCTCTTCATTATTCTCTTTCTCAAATTTCT
>NMUG010001486.1:0-17797 GCA_002855965.1 Monotropa hypopitys | reverse complement strand
AAAAATAAAATAGTTTTTGAAAGAAAACATTTAATGTAGTTAAATTAGAAGGAAATTTTTTGCATTTATTTTAATTCAGTAAAAAATTCAAAAATTTTTATCGACGAATCCATGTCGCGTAACCTGGCAAAGGAACAATTAAATTCAACTACAAAAATCAAACATTTATTTAGTTAAAGAAAAAAATAGACTCAAAATATTTTTTGTAAAAAACTATTTAAAAATTTTATTTAAAAAAGTGTTTTAAACTATTTTTTATTTACTTCATATACATATATATAATTACAATTAAAACTAAAAAATATTTATAATTTTTGAAATTTGTTTTTTAACTAACAAACAGTTCAAAAATTGTTTGTGTAAAATAATTAGTACTAAAAACTAAATAGTTTTTGAAAACTAAAAAATAGTTCGTAACCTATATAAAAAACAAATTTGTAAAAAAATTAATTAAAAAACTGCTGGTAATGGAAATACCGCAACAGGTCAGCTCAAACCCTCCCCAAGGTAGCATCTCAGATCTGACCTCCAAATAAGAGCTCGGTATCAGGTCGAATCGAGCATAAGCTCAACCGCACGGAATCGTGAATTGGAAAGAGACTGTGTAATGGTGTCTTAAGTACAAGAAGAAGGACAGACGAGTAAGACTGTTGAAAAGTGCGTAACTGAACCTCCGTGATATCACCCGAGAATGGCGGAGCGGATCCACGTGGATAAGAAAACTTACACTTCTACGGATAATGTGCAAGGAAATAGGGAGACGCTTACTTGACTCTCGGAGCAGGCAGCTAGGGTTACCGGATTCAAGCTACAAGTATATATGGATATTAATGGTAAATAGCAAAGGTAAGTATTGGTTGTTCGCTCATATTTTTATAACTTTACTCTCATCCAACAAATACTTACTTGATCGTCAGAGACAGTTCAGAAACACAATCACCCACCTTGTGTCTCTGAATCGTTGCCTTGCAGGTAGAAGCAGCTCAAGGAGAGGAGTCAAGCATCTATTCTAAGAAATCCTTCGGCGAGGCGAGATGTTACGGAAACTGATTCATCAGTTGGCACCGTCTGTGGGGAAGAAAATTTTCTAATTCGGTGAAAGGTTTCCTATTCAATGGTTCAGACTCGCAATAACAATAGTAGAACAATGGCATTCAAAGGACAAACCTCTCGGAATCCACGAGTCGTCACAGTGGATATGTTTAATCAGATGCAACAGGGAATGGAAGCGATGGCTAAGGCCCTGGAAGAAGAAAGGCATCAAAATCGCCAGATGAGGGCAAGGTTGGAAGTGGATCCGGTCCAAAATCTTCCTCCGCTGGCACATACAGAGGAAGTACAGAAGAGCAATGCAGTAGTCAGCCACCTTGAAGGGACGGGACAGTGTTCGGAGAAGGCGGAAGGGGAGCAGGATGTAATCGCTGCTATGCTGGCTCAGATCGATAAGTTGCAAGACCAAATGAAAGATGGAGCCCTAGCTACAGTGGAGGAGTTGGTTCAAAACACAGATTCTCCGTTCACACAAGAAGTGGTGAGGATGTCCTTACCACGCAAGTTTCAAATGCCGTCTCTCGAAACTTTTAATGGATCTATAGATCCTCTCGATCATTTGGAAACTTATAAAAATCTTATGATATTGCAAGTCGCGCCAGACGAGATTATGTGTCGGGCATTTCCTATTACCCTAAAGAAAAATGCTAGGATGTGGTTTAACAAGCTGAGACCATGCACTATCAGCAATTTCAAAGAGCTCAACAAAAGCTTCGTTAGCTATTTCATTGTGGGGCAGCGGTATTGCAAGCCTTCAACTCACCTGCTGACGATTATGCAGACCAAAGGGGAGTCCCTCCGAGATTTCACCACCCGATTCACGAAGGAGATGATGTGGGTTGAAAGTGTTGACGATAAGGTGTCCATAAATGCCTATATTGTTGGGCTATGGTCAAGGAAGTTTTTTTATAATCTTACGCAAGACCCTCCTCAGACCATGGCCAAGCTTATGCTCAGAGCCCAGAAACATATGAATGCAGAAGAGACTCTCAGCGCCAGGAGGGCCAGGTCTACTCAGGAAACCAACAATGCCCCACAATCGAGCAGTACTCAGACCGACAAGAAGAAAAGAGGCAAAACAGATAATGGAGGACGAGAACAAAGGCCTCGGAGGGAAGATCACAGAAGCCCCCTAGGAAATATAGAGGATCAACCCCCCCCGGTATCAGCACTTTACTCCACTGGTGGAGACTACCGAACAGATCTTGGAAGATTTGCACTCTGATCCTGACCTAAAGTGGCCAGGTAAGTTGAAGAGTGACCCAAACAGGTGATCTAGAGACAAGTACTGCTGATTCCATAGGGATCATGGCCATAATACGGATGAATGTTTCGATCTTAAAAATCAAATTGAAGAGCTGATCGAAAAGGGGCAACTGAGGAGATTTGTTGCAAAGAAAGGGCAGAGGGAAACTCAGTCTAGAAGAGATCAGAGAAATAATAATAACGGAGGCCGACATCAGGACGGGACCTTGGGGGAGATCAAGGTCATTCATAGGAGGATTTGCAAGAGGAGGCAAGTCCAATTCTGCTCAGAAGGCTCATCTACGTCGGCTTAGGAGAGAGGACCCAATGGAGATATGCGCAGTTCAGAGGTTGGAAAAAATGACAAGGATTGAGGAAGATGTTCCAATAATCTTCTCATAGGAGGATGAGCAGGGAACCAGTTACCCGTACGATTACCCATTGGTGGTAAAGATGATTGTGGCCAACTTCAAGATGCAGAGGATATTAATCGACAGTGGGAGCTCAACTGAAATCCTTTATCTCAGCGCATATGATCAGTTGAAGTTAGGATGAGACAGGCTTCACCCAATGAGATCTCCCCTAATGGGATTCTCAAGGGATCCGGTCTATCCGAAGGGGAAAATTGCTCTACCGATAACGACGGGAGAAGAGGGAATGTAGCTCACTCAGATGGTGGACTTCTTGGTAGTAGACAGCCCATCTGCTTACAACGCTATCATCGGTCGGATTGCTCTGAACAAAGCCATGGCGGTGATATCAACTTACCACCTTAAAGTAAAGTTTCATACCCCTGGGAGAGTGGGGGAGATGAAGGGCGACCAAAAGGCTGCTAGAGAGTGCTATAATCTGTCAACCAGGTATGTGAGAGAGACTCTGACCATTCAAAATTTGCATGTAGACAGTCTGGATGCTCGGGATGAGGAGAAGCTTATCCAAGGAGAAGAAGTAGAAGACCTCCATAGGATAGAGCTGGAGCCTGGCAATCCTCAGAGGCAGGTTAGTATAGGGTCAATCTTTACCCCCCCAATGAAAAATACCTGGTCAAATTTTTGCAGAAAAATCGTGATGTCTTCGCTTGGTCTCACAAGTATATACTGGGTATAGACCCGAAAATCATTACACATCGACTCAGTGTGGATCCCAGTGCGCGACAAGTCAAGCAGAAGAAAAGGATCTTTGCACCAGAAAGAAACCGAGCAGCGGTAGAGGAAGTGTACAAGATCCTCAGGTCAGGTTCAATTAGAGATGTCAATTACCCAGAGTGATTATCCAATATAGTCCTGGTAAAGAAGGCTTTAGGGAAATGGCGCATGTGCATGGATTTCACATACTTAAACAAAGCATGTCCAAAAGACAATTTTCGCCTACCGCGAATTGATCAGCTGGTAGATTTAACGACAGGGCACGACCTCCTCAGCTTTATGAATGCTTTTTCTAGATACAATCAGATGAGAATGGATAAAGACGATCTAGAAAAAACCTCCTTCATCGCTGATTGCGGAACCTACTGTTATAGGGTTATGCCATTCGGATGGAAGAATACAGGGACGACCTATCAAAGGCTTGTGAATATGATGTTTAAGAACCAAATTGGTCGTAACATGGAAGTGTATGTGGATGAAATGCTAACCAAGAGCATAAAGGAAGAGAATCATGTCAGAGATTTGGAGGAAGTGTTTGCCATCCTGAGAAAGTATAACACGAGGCTAAATCCAGAGAAATGTGCATTTAGGATAGCCTCGGAAAAGTTTTTGGGGTTTATGGCCTCCCAAAGAGGTATTGAGGCCAATTCGAAGAAAATAAAAGCAATACTTGAGATGCAGTCACCTCGGACGGTGAAGGAGGTTCAAAGGTTAATAGGGAGGTTGCAGCACTCAGTCACTTCATGTCCCGGGCAACGGACAAATGTCATCTTTTCTTTAAGATACTGAAGAAAGATTTTCAGTGGACCGACGAAGCAGAGGAGGCATTTCAGAGGCTGAAGCATTACCTCTAGATGCCACCTATTCTCAGTTGTGCACAGCCCGGTGAGCCCCTATTTTTTTATATAGTTGTCTCTTCATGTGCAGTAAGCTCAGTCCTGATCAGAGAGCAAGATGGGATGCATCACCAGTTTATTATGCGAGCAGGGCACTGAGGGCCAGAAACAAGGTACCCAAAGGTTGAAAAATTTGCCTTTGCGGTAGTCACAATAGCAAAGAGGTTAAGACCTTATTTTCAAGCGCATTCGATCAAGGTTCTTACAGATCAACCATTGCAACGGGCGCAACAAAATCCAGACACCTCAGGAAGACTCATCCAGTGGTTTGTGGAGTTAAGGGAATTCGATTTGAATATCAGCCGAGGACGGAAATCAAAGGGCAAGTGCTCGCTGACTTCACAGCTAAGTATACTTGCCCCGACGCGTTGATTGGGGAGCAGCCAAAGCACCTGGTGTGGCTCTTATTTGTTGATGGATCTAAAGCCAATGAGGCCAGTGGGACAGGTCTCGTATTAAAGAACCCAGATGGCAAAAAGTTCAGATATGCTTTAAAGTTCCAATTCAAGGCGACGAACAACCAAGAAGAGTATGAAGCTTTGATTGCTGGCCTCCATCTAGCAAGGGCAATGGGCGTCAGGGCCCTGGCCACCATCAGTGACTCATAGCTTATTGTTGGGATGATCAGAGGGGAGTTTGAAGCCAGGGAAGAAACAATGGGAAAATATCTCAAAGTAGTGAATAAGTTGATCAAGAATTTTGACAAAATTGAAATTTCTCAAGTACCGAGGGAAGAAAACGCAGAAGCCGACCAACTTGCTAGATTGGCCACGGGACATGAAGAGCACATCCCAGAAGAAGTGTTGCTAAAGACTCTTGAAAACCCCAACACAGATGTAGCGAGCAAAGAAGTGAAAGCACATGACTATACCAATTCATGGGCAGACCCAGTTGTCTAGTACATCAAGCATGAGATAGTACTAGAGGACAAGAACCAGGCAAGGAAACTAAGAATACGAGCTGCTCGGTATGCGTTGATGGGAGATGTTATCTATAGAAGAAGTTTTTCTTTGCCATACCTACGATGTCTGATAAAGCGAGAAGAAGATTATGCGATGAAAGAAGTTCATGAAGGTATTTGCGGAGGCCATCATAGTGCTCGGACGTTGGCATATAAGGTCATGAGGTTGGGGTACTGTGGTAGCCAGACCTTACTTTCCAAAGGCCGGACCCTCTCGATCGTATCAGTTGACCAATTCAGACCCTATCCACATATCACGGAGCAATCTAGGGCCGTCAGCCTCACGGACCTCCGATAGAACACTTCGGCTGAAGGACAGAACTGGTGGTTCATCAGGTGTCCTTCACCAACCGAAACAATCTCACCGGACACCCGAAAGAGCCAAGCCGGCCCGACCACACGGTCTTCTTCAACCTCCGGTACCTCAATTCGGACGTCAAGGAAGCCATGTGTTCCCACTCCTCATTGGGAGAAGGGACAACTTCCATCGATGGACACTCTCATGCCGGAGACGTCCACCATCGGCAGCGACAGAGAACAATGACATCCGACAGAGCGGTACACAGGGGCTGTCCGTACAGCAGCTGACGTGGCCCGGGTCAAACCAGTGGCCCAGTAGCACACTAGGACTGACATCAGCACCGAGATTCCCCCCATACGCAACACACGTTTCCGCTTTTGGGCGCCAATAAGGTTGGGCTATAAATACCCGGTCAAGGTACTATTCCCGAGATCCTGATCTCTTCCCTGATTTAGCTCTTTTCACTTTCTCTCTCTACTTTGCTCTCCGACCGTTACTGACTTAGCCATCGGAGGCCCCTCTTGGTCACTGCCAATCAGTGGGCACTGACCTTTGCCTTGCAGGAGCCAAGCAGGTGTTTCCCTTTTCTCTTATAGGCGCTCAGCCGTCCGAAGACGACACCTCAGCCATCCGAATAAAGCACAGAGGATCCGAAGAGTCCTTTGGATTTCAGTCACCACATTTGGCAACTCTGCTGGGGACATTCGTTCTCAGACTCATGTGAGCGTCAGTCCATCTCTTTCCTCAGTGCTTCTCTCATCCTCGATGGCCGCCGACGACTCTCGCTGCGTCCATCCTTGCCGGCTACCTCTTATTCCACCTCCGACAGTCAATGCCTCTCAAGACCCTCTTCCAGTCTTACTAGGGCCCGTTTCACAGAATCCCGACGAACAACTCCGATAGAAGGATTTAGAGATAGCCTTTCTTAAAGATCAACTGACCAGGCTTGCCGGTGGCCTCCGGTCCTTCCTGAGGATACACAGCGCTTTGGATCTCAGCATACCAAGAGGCAGTCGGATTTAGAGCGACGGGAAAGGTAGAACGATCATGGTCGCTTGGACAAAGGAAAGGTGGTCTGCCAATCCCCCGTCCGTGAGCACCAGTCGGGAGGCCGTCATGCCCGGACCTCTAGGTACCGTCCATCTGCCAGTGCTGTATCGAGCTCTCGCTTCGGAAGATCCCGCAAGACTTTATACCACCTAGATGACAGGAACTTAGTCCCTGTCAAGGCTACTTCGCCAGAAACCCATCCTAGGGGAATCTCAGAGGAAGACCGTAGGCACCGTTGACAGGGGGACTGCCAACGCTCCGGCAGGCATCACGGAACAGACGTTCCCTCTGGCCACAAGAGAAGACATCGTAGAGATCATGATTCTCTACTCCCTAGAGACCTCAGGGACCACCTTAACTACCGTCGGAGTCAGATGGCTCCCATCCCAGAGAAGAGGGCTGTCTAACAGAAGACATCCGTCGATGCCAGGCTCCGGCAACTTAGCCTCTCTCCCTTTATCCCAGAGATTGAGTTGGCGACTCTTCCTCCGGGATTCAATCTGCCGAAGTTCACACCGACAATGCCATCATGTGCAAGGTATTTCCCACCAGCCTTGGCACTCTGGGCTCCCTATGATTCAACAAGCTCCCTTCACGTAGCATTTCATGCTACCGGGACCTTGAATGAGCCTTCATGGCCAGATTTGTCACCAGTAGTAAGCAGACAAAGCAGGCCGATGCCTTGATCAGTCTCAAGAAGTGTCCGTACAAAATCCTCTGGCAGTACGCCGAAAGGTGCTGGGAACTTTTTAATGAAATCCAGGGTTGCAAACAGATGATGGCCGCTTCTTACTTCAAAAATGGCCTGGATAGCACTAGTCGGATCTTCAGTGATCTCACTCTCCACCCATCAGAGGACATGGACGACTTCATGCTTCGGGTGGAGAAATTCTCCCAATTAGAGGATCTTCTCGCTGAACGGGCGGCTCAGTGCCCGGAGCAGCAATCTCAAGCACTACTGTCGGTAGGAGTCCAGAGATAGGTAAACACTGTCAAAGCTGGCAGAAAGAGGGGCCCAAAGGCTCCCAAGCCTCACGAGTTTACTGCTGAAACCACCGTATTCACCTAGCCCATCTATGCGGTGTTAAAGCACATTGAGAATCAACCCTTCTTTGCTTGGCCGGATCACAAGCTCGGGACGACTGGTAAAACGAAGGACAAACGGATCCACTGCACTTATCATAAGGAGCAGGGACATTTCACGACCAGGTATAAACCCTTCAAGTCGTACTTAGAGCTCCTAGTGCAGCAGGGCCACCTAGCCTAATGGATCGACCACCCGAGAATGCAAGAACTAGCACAAAAGACCGGACGCCCCATCCAGTCGGAGAAAGACGTACCGATGATCAACGTTATCCACGGGCCCCTCAACAAGGAAGCTGTCGCTCGCCTCCGATCAGAAATTGACCAGGCATCTGCTATAAAGCAAGTGCTCACGGTCGGTTCTACCCTTAAGCAGAAGTATCTTTTCGAGCAATCGGGATGGTCTATCACCTTCACGGAGAAGGATCTTGAGAGAGTCCAGCTGCCGCACAATGATGACTTGGTCATCACTCTACGCGTCGGTCCGGCCAACGTTCAATGCATTCTTATCGATCAGGGAAGCTCCCCTGAGGTAATGTACTTTTCCTTATTTCAAGCCCTCAAGCTTTCTGATGACGATCTACAGCCTGTCGACATACTGCTCGTCGGATTCAATGGAGCTCCTATCTGGACACTCGGCAAAATCACCCTCCCAGTCCGGGTAGGGTCCAAAACAGTCAACATAGAATTCATTATTGTCGACGTTCCAAGTCTATACAACGCCATTCTTGGTCGAACCTGGATCCATTCCATGCAGGCGATCGCCTCCACCTACCACCAAATCGTTCAGTTCATCGGCACCTTCGGACGACAGGAGGATATCTTCGGCGACCAGGCAGCCTCAAAGAAATGCTATATATCAGATGTTCGGGAAAACAAGGAAATAAAGCATATCTAGTGAGTGGAAGTCTCAGACGCCCCAGTTCTTGAAGATGCTGGTGCTCCGGCAGTCGATAAAGTCGTTGAGGAGCTTATCACTGTGCCGATCAATGAAGACGGGAGCCAGTCATTTCTCATCGGATCCTCACTACCTCCGACAGACCGAGAGGAGATGGTGAAATTTTTGAAGTCCAACATCGAGGTCTTCTCCTTGACTCCATACGAGATGCCCGGAGTGGACCCATCGTTCATCTGTTATTAGCTGAACGTTGATCTCTCCCGGCACCCCGTCGTCCAAAGACCGCGATTGTGAGACCCGCATCACATTTATGCATTTATTTAAGAATCAATAAAAAATTTATTGAGAGGATTAAATAATTATTAGGGGAATTAAACAAATACAAGTTGAGCTAAAAAAACACTTGAAGAGAATTCAAGATTTTATTATTAACAAAGGAATTATGAGCCTTAAATTGTAAAAGAGAAGATGTAAAGGGTGGGTAGTGTAAATAACTATGGGTGCAAGTGTTTTGGAGGTATTTGGAATACCCAGCTGTTGGGTTATGTGGCAAAATATGGGAAAATACTCCAGCTAATGTATAAGTCATGGAGTGAAAATAATGCTCCAGAAATTGTAACGTGGCTGTAAAAAAAAGGATAAGAACATAAAGTAATACAAAAGTGTGTGCAAACAAGAGAAAACACACAACCAAAAAGGGATAGAGAGTGTACAATCGAGAGATAAGAGAGAGAGACTTGTATCAATAAGATGTAAGATCTAGAAATATCGCGATCGTGTATCATGTAGTATATTTAATAGATAGAAGAAAGATACGTACCCGAATAATTTTGTAAAAAAATTATTCAACATATAAAAAATTATTCAACATACAAATATTGTGTAATCCAATAATTTTGTAAAAAAATTATGAGGTTGTGTTGGTAATTATCTTAGGAGTCAACATATAAAAAACTACGCAATTTGGAGTTGTAGTTTGGTCGGAATTCGCGGTTGAACATTACCCTATTTGCTCAAAAACAGAGTAATTCTCACTGTTTTTGGGTCTGTTTTCGAGAGCATTTTTTGGAAGTTTTCGGGGGTGTTCTCGGGGGTTGAGTTCGGGGCTGGTATTGTGATGATATTGGTGGCTATTGGTTTTAGTATTTCAGAATGTCGTAAGGTAGTCGAGCAATCGTATTTTGAGGTGAAAATCAATAAATCACTTTGATGTACAATTTGTGAAATAAATAAAAATAGTTGATGGTTTTAAAAATTAAAATATGGAGATTTAATTTAGAATTAAAATAACAAAATGGAATTATTAATTAAAAAATTTAATGAGTTGTTGGAATTTGAGAATTTAAAAGGAAATAATTAAATAAAAGAGAAATTATTAATAAATTAAGAAAAAAATTATTAATCTGGAGCATATGCATATTATTGTTATTTAGCAATATTCTTATAGTTGCGATTGATATTTGCTAGGTTCAGAGAAGCCGTCTTCATCCACGGCTCAGCATAAGTACAATTAGGCTCTATAGGACGTTCGTTTTGTCAGGTGAGTACTTTTTAGAATTGTATAAATTAGAGCAGTTAGTAATATTTTTATTAGTATAAAATCGGGGTTTTTGAAAGAGTTTCAGAAATGATGGAAAATCTACGGATCATGATTTTTTAGAAAAGAATATAATTAAAAATATGATTTTTTGAAGAGTTTAAAGAGAAATAATTTTAAGAAATAAGTATGAATTTTTGAGAGAGTGAATGAAAGAATAAATTTTTAGAAAAGAAACTAAAAGATGAATTTGAGAAATATAATAAAGAGAAGAGTTTTCATTATTAAAATAAGATTTCGTATCATGTTTTAATAGCCTTACCATAGTACTGTGAGTATGGGTACTATGGGATACTATGCACCTGACCGTAGTACTGTGAGTATGTGTATTATTGGTTACGCAGTGCAGCCGGATCCCAACGGTTAATTTGGGCTGAGTACGTAGTATGTTTTCCCTACCGCTAGGATGACGATGAGCAGCCCCTGGTTTATTACTTGTGTACTTATCGGGGATGTTCACAGGGTAACAAATCTGTCTTGAATGCATGGTCGGCGGAATGAATGACCCTCGGGTATTATAGTTCTGAGATGAATCATGATATTATATAAAAAATATGAGTATGAATACGAGTACGAGTATGAGTATGAAATTGATTCTAAGAGTTTTTTTATATGATGTTCAATAATGAGTCAATCAGAAAAGAAGTAAATAAGAAAAGTGGATTTTTGAGAAATTATGAAAAATGGGATTTTTGGTGTGAGTTAAAAGAGAAAAATGTTTTAGAAAAAATGGGATGATAAAGTATTTTGAAGAAGGAATGTTTGCTGGTTATGGAAAGTATTTTTGATTAAGAATGTGGTTTTGAAAAATAATGATTCATATCTATTTTGCTTCTCTTATTCATGCTTTTCTATAGTATTCACCAGTCGTCGTTACTAATGCACGTTTTCGTATTTTTTTAGATGATCGTGATTAGAGTCCACCAGTCCAGTCCAACAGTTTCAGTTGTAGAGTTTGATGAGTTTGTCAGTTGTTCAGTTGGTTATATCAGTAGTAGTTATTAGTTTTTCTCTTTTGATGTATTAGTGAGAGAGAGAGCTTTTCTATTATCAGAGTTGAGTCTGTATTTTCTTTTATTTGTTTCAGTTTGAGTTGTATCTCAGTTTGTGTCAGAGTTGAGTGAGAGTCTGTATATGTATATCATCAGCAGTGTTATGAGATGTTTTTATTTCAGTTAACAGTTTTTATTTCAGTTGGTGTGTGATTAGTGAGTTGTGGTTGTATTTGGTTGCCACGTGTCAATTTTGGATGATCGGATCTATAATTATCAGGATTGGGGCATGACAGCGATGCTCCTCTACGGTACATACTCAAGCAGTCATGGAGGAAGTGGACCGACTGTTAGAAGCAGACGCCATTCGGGAAGTTCAGTTTCCCACCTGGTTGGCAAACACAGTGGTCGTCAAGAAGAAGTCCGGCAAATAGCGAGTCTATGTCGACTACACCAATCTTAATGATGCTTGCCCAAAGGACTGCTTCCCTTTGGATAGGATCGATCAGTTGGTCGACGCCACCGCCGGACACCAAAGGCTCAATTTCATGGATGCTTACAAGGGCTATCACTAGATTTCGATGGCCAAGGAATACATAGAGAAGACAGCCTTCATCACCCCCAAGGGGGTGTACTGTTAAAAAATCATGCCCTTCGGCCTTAAGAATTCCGGAGCCACTTATCAGCGGATGGTTTCTCGGATGTTCTCCTGGTAGATCAGGGACACGATGGAGGCCTACATCAATGACATGGTCGTCAAAAGCAAGTGAGCAACCAACCACATCCGGCACCTGACGGAGGTCTTTGAAATTCTGAAAAGGCACGGACTCTGCCTCAATGCCGAGAAGTGTGCCTTCGGTGCGGGATCCGACAAGTTCATCGGCTATCTCGTCACCAGCCGGGGAATAGAAGCAAATCCCTCTTAGGTCACCGTGGTAACAAACCTCGGGCCTCCGTCCACCGACAAAGAAGTCCAACGGCTGACTGGCATGACGGCAGCCCTCAACAGGTTTATTAGCCGGTCGTCCGATCTCTGTCGGCCATTCTTTCAAGCAATCAAAACCAACCGGTGCAGCTATAAGTGGATGGAGGAGTGCGACCAAGCACTCCAATAGCTGAAACAATACATCTCCAGCCCCCCGGTTGTGGTCACGTCGAAGGACATGGAGCCTCTCATCCTATATCTGACTGTCTCTCAGCATGCCGTCAGCTCTGTTCTTTGCCGAGCTGAGGGGACGGACCATCAGCCAGTCTATTACACCATCAAGACTCTCCTTCCTGTCGAAACTAGGTACTTGCCTTTTAAAAAACTTGCTCTTGCTTTGGTTTCTGCTTCTAGGAAATTGTTGCCCTACTTCCAGCAGCACACTATCACGGTGTTGACGGAGCACTCCCTAAAAGAAGTCTCTCCAATCGGATCTCAAAATGGGCGGTCTAACTGGCCAATTTCGATATCAAGTATCAGCCAAGGAAGGCCATCAAAGCCCAGGTATTGGCCGACTTCGTCGCAGAATTCTCTCTGAGGGTCATCCACCAGGAAGCTACGGCTGAGTCTACGGCCAATGCCACGGATCTGCAGATAGCCTCCTCGCCTGCTGCTCCGCCTCCACGGTGCTCCAGCACATGTGCTCAGCGTCCGGCGGAATAATGGCGACTCATCCACGGGGACACATGGAGACTACACGTTGACGGCGCATCAAACAACAAGGGCTCTGGCACAAACATTGTTTTTTTTTTCAGGGGGGTTATCCATGAAAATGCCCTTTCTATTGAGCATCCGGCCTCCAACAACGAGGAGGAATATGAAGCCTTGATCTCCGATCTCCATCTTGCCATTGGCGTTGGGGTTGAAGACATCTTCGTCTACAGCGACTCTCAGCTGGTCGTCAACCAATTGACCGGAGAATATGGAATAAGGGATGACAGAATGCGTAAGTGCCTCGGCACCGCCATTGAAGAAATGAAGAAGTTCAAAGCATTCCGGATAGAACAAATCTCAAGGGACCACAACTCCCATGCTGATACCTTAGCCAAGCTGGCCTCTGCCTGTGCTCCCTCCGGTCAGAGATCAATTTCCTTCGGATCAATCTCACAACCAAGCTACGAACCTCCGGTCATGGAGATAAACAACATATCCGACGGACCTAGCTAGATGGACGATGTTCTGGCCTTCCTCAAATCAGATACTTTGCCATAGGACCGTCGAGAGGCCCATCGTGTCCGTTGCAAGGCAACAAACTTTTGGATGTCTCCAACGGAGGCCCTCTACCGACGGTCCAGAATCGGACCCTATCTACTCTGTGTCCATCCAGCTCAGGTTCCAATGATTCTTGAAGAGTTACACTCTGGCAGTGGGGGATGTCACTCCGATGGGTGATCTCTAGCCCATCGAGCAATTACCCAAGGGTACTGGTGGCCGAAGATGCAGAAGGACGCTAAAGATTATGTTCGAACATGCCACAAGTGCCAACTATTTGCTCCAGAAATCCACTGTCTGGTCGAAGACCTGCAACCAGTGACCAGTCCTTGGTCGTTCGCCCAGTGGGGCATCGACATCGTCGGCAAGCTTCTGACTGCTCCGGGCGGGTTCAAATTCCTAATCACGGAAATAGACTACTTCACAAAATGGGTTGAGGCCTACCCTCTCGTCACCATCACAGTTGCCGACGTCAAATGCTTCATTTGAAAAAACGTCATCTCCAGATTTGGCGTGCCTTACGCCATAGTATCGGACAACGGCACTCAGTTCGTCGGCGACCTTGTCTCCAACACATGCGACGAGCTCAGCATCAGATTCTTCAACTCCACCCCCTACTATCCCCAATGCAACGGCCAGGCCAAATTATCTAATAAGACCATTTCAACTGGTCTCAAGAGGAGGCTGGAGTCGAAGAGGGGGAAATGGGAAGAAGAGCTCTCACATGTACTCTGGGCCTACCGTACTACTCTACGCCGGTCAACCGGTCAAACAACTTACTATATGGGCTTCAGCGTGGAGGCCGTCATCCCGATACAGGCTGGGTTCCTAACCATCCGGATGCAACACTTTAACCAACCGGCAAACGATTCAACCCTGGATGTCGGCTTGGATCTCGTAGAAGAAAAGAGGGAGTCCGCCAAGATCAGACTGACCTCCTATCAACAAGAAGTAGCCAGGGGCTTCAATAAAAACGTCTGTGTCCGGATATTCAAGCCGGACGAGCTAGTGCTACAGAAGGTGGTCCTGAAAAGCAAGAAGCAGAATCTTATGCCAAATTGGGAGGGTTCGTTCAGAGTCACCAAAGTCGTCGGCAAAGTCGCCTACAAGATGAAAGAAATAGCTGGAACGCCTGCCGGCAAACCATGGAATGCCCTAAACCTTAGAAAATACTACCATTGATGTGTATCGAAAATATAGGAATTTTAATAAAATTTTTATTTTTCAAAACTGGTCCGGTGCATTCCATTAGTCGGTAGTTCCATCCCTCCAGTTGGTTCCCGCCCCTTGGACAAGCCTCCGACAGTCATTTGCCAGGCTTCTATTGGCCAAGAGCCCTCCTTTGGTCAAGCTTTCAGTAGTCGCCTGTACCGGCTCTCGATCAAAGAAGGATTTTCGCCACAATGGCCGAGCCTCCGTCTGTCATCCGTAAAGCTTCTATCGGTCCTGGAATAATACCCTCATGGGTTCGCCCCTTAACCGAGCCTTCAACAATCGTCTGCACCGGCCTCTAGTCAAGGATTTCACCACAATGGCCAAGCCTCCGGTGGTCATCCACCAGGCTTCTGTCGGTCCTGGAATAATACCCTCATGGGTTCGCCCCTTGACCGAGCCTTCAGCAGTCGTCTGCACCAGCCTCCGGTCAAGGAATTTCGCCACAATGGCCGAGCCTCTGACGGTCATCCACTAGGCTTCTATCGGTCCTGACATAAATACCCTCATGGGTTCGTCCTCATTGGCCAAGCCACCGGTAGTCATCTGCCAAGGCTTCTGTTGGCCGGGGCAAAAAAATTAGGGACCAAGCCTCCGGCGGTCCTCCGCCAGGCTTCCGTTGGTCTCAATATATCGATAAGGCCCTCCGGAAAATGTTAAGGGATCTGGTAAACCCCTTAATATGGCCGGAGAGCATCACTTGCACAAATTCAACAGCAAGTATGCAAATGTAAAAAGCATTCATTATAAAAAGAGTCATCCGGATTGCATTACAAAACACATTCATTTTTCAAAAACAAAAAGAAGCAGAGGACCAAAGAGGGATCCATCATTCTTCTACCGGAGGGTCATTTCCGGCAGGGTGATCTTCTTCTTCTTCATCATCCTCTTCATCCTCTTCAGGGAAAGTGTATTTAATTGGAAGAAACAGCACCTCCAGCTCCTTGATGTAACGTCAGGCGGCATGATTCTCATCGACGCCTGCTTTTGCAGCTCCAGGTCATAGCCGTCCCGGTGTCCCTTCGTGTAGCTGGGAGTGTAGCTGTTCCTGTGCTGCTCGAGCACCTGTTCCCGACACTGTTTCCCGTAGGACTCTCGGGCATCGGCAAGACCCTCCCCGTATCTGGTCTTGTTGGCTTCCTTGTCCTTGTCCTCTGCCTTCTTCCTTTCCGACACCAGCTTCTTTTTGAACGAATGCTTTCATGTTGAAGAGCCTTGTCCAGATCACTACTCTTCTTCTTTTCTTGGTCAAGTGCTAACCGCAAGCCGACGAGCTCAGCGTCCCGAACAACAACCTGCTCCTCGTATTTGGCTCTCTCACCGGAAATCTGGAAAAGCTTGGGAAAACTGGTGGAAAAACAAACAAGGCCCTGCAACACAATCAAACGATCAGCAAATAGGATAAAAAAAGTGAAGAGGTTCGGACAAAAAGGTCGGAGCAACACCTCGACCAGAGAAGAGAAGCCGTAGTCCATCCGTGCATTGAGGGTGTCCGGCAGAGCAGCCCTATTCCCTAGAGACTCCAGCAGATGGGCAAAGCTCAGACCCAGCTCATTACCGACGACCACACTGTCAACCACCTTGATGGGCATGCCGTCCTTCCAAGTCAGCTGTGGCTGCCATAGTTCCTCGGGATCCACAGCCGGCCACTTCTCGCGGTCTCCGGCAGATAATGAGGAAGTCCTCCCTTAGGGTAGTCGGGCATGGCTATCTAGGAGCCCCTCCCTTGTCTCCTGCTCCATGTGAATAGCAAATGGAGTCCTAGCAGCATCAGTCTCAGTATTCGGGTAGGTATCTCCTAGAGTGGGTGGTACCTAGAGCCGAACAGTAGCAGATGTGGTGGCCTTGGTAGAACCTCTCTTCCTCTTCCTCTTCCTCACATAATTAGTCCAGAGGGGCTGCAGCTCTTCAAATCCTTCTCTTACCATTTCGGGAACCTGAGGAATTCCGGCAACGGCGCGACAAAGCTCTCGCTTTCTTTTTTCCTTTAAATAGGACAGATAAGTCAGCCGATACTTGAGCAGCCGAGGAATGTCTCTATTCGGCAGGGCCCGAAGTGCAGTAATGTGATCAGCGATGACCTTCTTTTTCAGCCAAAGGGTTACTTTGGAGAGAACTGCAAAACAGAGAAAACATATTCAGTCGGCAGAAAATAATAGACGGATTAAAGCGTGAAGGCATGACAGGAAGCTTACCGGGCGAACCTCTTTCGGTCATAAGCGGCTTACTCCCATTAGAAGGGCTATTGTAGCCTCTGGACACGACCAGATATATGTCTGCCCATTTCTCTGAGTCCGGAAGGCGAGTGAACAAGTCTCCTGCTCCCTCCCGGGCGCTCAAAAAATAACGTCCGGACTTTCTGTTGTGGGAGAGGGTAAAGATAGAAAAAAGATCAGAGACTGTGAAGACAAGTCCCTGGGATTGGCACAGCTCCCGAATGCAGGCGGCGACCCTATATGTATTTACCGTTAGCTGATCCATAGAAAGTATCTGACAAAATCATCTACAGGTAACCGAAGGCCCCCCTCAGTAATGGCCATGAGGGGGAAGGCTACATGGTTATCGGCGTATGGGACCTCCCTCGGTTCAAAGAGCAGCTCCATCACAACATCGTCAGGGATGGCATACCTCTCTCTGAAGTCCTCTGGCAAGAAAACACCAGTCTTAGAGTACCGAAGGTAAGGGCAGATGCGTCTGCCGGATGGTCCGGCTGCCTCATATACCTCCTCGGCAGCTTCCTCAACCTCCAAAGGGGCAGGCGGGCGACGAACATTCAGCGGGCTTGCTGATATAGTCTCGCTGCCGACCACTTCAGCAACAGTCTCGGAAGACGGTGATAACCCTGTCTCAGATCGGCGGTCAGAGCTTATCTCCACATCAGATCCTGATCGCGTTTCGTCGGAGTCCGACATCTTCTGCCCACGTCCTGCCGGACACAACCAAAATGGAAGTTAGAGGGCGCTAAATCCCCAAGAATGGGGCTTGTGTCGACTCTACTTACCCTTCACCAGTGGGTGCATAACCCATTGGCAAAAGGGTGACAGTCCGGCAGATAGGCAGTCGGACTAGTAGATCTCCCACCGATCGGGCAAGAGACCATCCTAATAAAGGGAAATATAAACTAATAAAGTTCGGAAAATACCTGAAGATCAGAAAGAAGGAGAGGACGA
>NMUG010001485.1:0-17800 GCA_002855965.1 Monotropa hypopitys | reverse complement strand
TTTGGATGAGAACGGACTTATGATGGGTTTCTCAGGAGGGTCGCTCCCTCCGCGACATTGTGCACAATGGGGGTGACGTTAACCCTCCCAACGTTCTTGGGTATGACAGATACAATACGCGAAGACACTTGACACTACGTGATTATTGACGATACGTGATTACAGTGTAGACTTATGATTTGATTTCCTTGTTATCAAGCTATGCAAGCTTGGGAACATGGTTGGACTCCCTACTATGCTTAATGAACAAAGAGAAATGAAGTTAACCATATGTTTATGTTAGAGTAGTTGTCTTGCTACTCATTTCCCCTATATGTGTTCACACTCCTTTATTGCAAATAATTGATGGGTATCATAGTGGGATCAATTGCCATACATGTTGTAGTTCATTCATGTTCATTGTACATTTTCTTCCCTGTTCATGGCACACACTCGTCACGCCAACTATTAACATATTAGTTATAGATATTTTCTACTTTGGCGTGACACGCCCTTTTTTGTAAAAGGTTCCACAGGGAAGAGCCCGGTATTTGAAGATTTGGGAGCTCCTTGAAGATCGCAGGACTTTGGTTGTTCTCAAGACTCATGCTCTATTTTAAATTTTGGAAATTGCCCCGCTTTGAGGGTTGTACTGGACTTAGGTTTTGTAATAACTTATACATTGACGTCTCATTCTCTTCTATCCATTCTATGGTTTTCACTCTCGGATTTTGAGCATATTGGTTATGTGATATATGATTAAGTAGAATTTCTTCTCTTTTGTGATGATCCATGTTTGTTCCCCATTTAATAAACTCTTAAAAAAAGAGGTTTGAAAATCCGGGGCGTGACACCTAATGCCCCTAATAGGGGCTTTGTGATTCTCCGTTAGGGTAAGAGTGCCTCCACGATTCCCTAGATGCAAGGCAGAGTGTTTCTAGGGCTTCTTGGGTGTTGGAGATGGGTTAGAATGGGCAGTGACTTTTCGTTTCCCATCTACAATCTCCTTTCTGATGATGTGGTTTTCGTTGTCGTTTATTGACATTCCTTCGTTTTGATCTTTTTTATGAACCTGAGTTGCTTTTTCTTTTGTGGGTGAGTTTTTCACGGACGGTGCCAATTGTGCGGGAGTAAAATCTGAATGCTAATTACCCCCATAGATGAATTACTTGTCTGGATTGATTTGGTTCTCCTTGTTGATCTGGCTACACTCTCTCTTGTATCTGTGCTCACAAACAAGGGTTAGAGGATCTCTCACAGTTATTGGTCAGAAGACTCTCCGATGACTAAATTAGTCATTGATAAAAAAACTCTATTGAAAGCATAAATGAATTCTGAAGCCAAATTATCATGTACATTTTTCTGTGAATTGAGTATTTGTTTTATAGAGCCCTTCCGGATTACTAGCTCCACACTAGTAATCAAGAGTTGATTTGAATTTCTCGTCTTTATTCTTGAGCAAATTTGATCTATTTTGCGTGATTATCTCCTGGCATTTCTCCTTTTGAGATTTGAGTACTTCGCATATTCATAGAAAACGAATTTTTATTCATTTAGGCGTGAATAATCGAGACACATATGTTAATCGTTAGTCACTGGTCGATTAACACCTGTACACGCAGATTGCTATATTTGTCGTGCTAGTTAGCTTCGTCCCGTACTGCCGGAATACCAATTCGCGCACGAACGGCCTAATCTGGAGTGTGGATAAGTTGATTTACATGTATTTGACTATATCAGATATGTACATGCATGCGCCTGCATGTATAATTTATCTTATGCATTGATGGGATGTCACGCTATACATAATTGACATAATCTTGAGTTTAGGAAACTCATAATATGTGGCTTTCTGTATCGAATAACTAGATGACACATGTTGTACTATGCGCTAAGTATCCAGAAAATCCGGATTTGACATTCACACTTGTAAAATAAAAAATTTTCATACCAACACCCACAGGTGTATCCCAACAGTATCTTGGGCATACTTTGGTTGCTCTCGTCCTTACAGGTCTAGGGTTCGAGTCTCACCACGTCCGTGTACGCTGAGTGATGTCTTACCACGCTGTGTACAGGACAATGTATGCCTAAATGGACTGCTGAAAAGTTTCCGGATTTACTTCTCTACGTGTTCTGGGTGGCGTGCGTACATGCGTTTTTTTTTCAAAAATTTTCATACCAAATATATAATGAAATGAAAACTTAAATTGAATAAAATGATATATTATTTTCGAATTTTCTCAAATGCTATTCTATTTTATTACATAGATAATTTAACCTAAAAAAAATGCGACCGCTCCATCCGTCTCCCGTAGTCGTTCGATTGAAGCATCTTCTCCGTTTTTGACGGTCATTGCCGCTGCACTTTTGCAGACTACGATCACACACACACACAGAGAGAGAGAGAGAGAGAGATGTATCGGCAAGCCACGAGACTCACCGCCAGCTTGTCCTCAAAGCTTCTCCCTAATTCACATTGTACGATTCCGCCTAGTTCTTCTTCGTCGTCTTATGCTGCTGTAAATCAGTCCCGCCATTTCGCGGCGGCAACCAATCCTCCTCCCGCGGTGTTCGTCGACAAGAACACTAGGGTTATATGCCAAGGTATCACCGGAAAAAACGGCACCTTCCACACCGAACAAGCCATCGAATATGGCACTAATATGGTAACAAATCTCCCTCCCCCCTCTATATACAATGATAGAAATAGATGTACGGGACATGGCATGAATGTATATATTGAAATTTTCAGTTGGATCACGTTTTTTTGAAGATCCATGAGATGGGACTGTTGTATCGCTTTAGTTTTTGGTTGGTTAAACATGTTGGGATCGCCGAGTCACAAACACGCACCCAATTCACACTATGAAATCGAGAAAAAACTTAGTATATATATATAATATACACTATACAAGCATGGAAAAATCTCTCCGGAGTACTATCGGTTTTCCAGGAACTACAAATCGGCACCCCGTTGCTCATACATCATCTCTCCGTTCACATTGTGCTCCGATAGAGTAGTTCAGAGCACGGGTCCCTCTCAAAGGAGGAGGCTCTCACCCTCTCTATCTCTCTATCATACTCCACCCACCACCCACAAACGAGGCAATACAAGACTATATAATACACATTCTTATCTCATCCTGTGCCTTGGGCCCAGCCGGCCCACAAGGGTGGACCCAACAACCATCCCCTCCACCCTGAGTGGGGGCAATTGCTGAACCCACAACGATGTACGACTGCAATCCATCACTCTAGCATCTGACAATGTCAAGAGAATATTCGCATCTTCCTTCTGCTCACACCAGAGGCTTACATCGCCAAATGATCTCACACACCATTTAGGAAGAGGTTGACTCCTGTCTCCGACTCTTCATCCCTCCGATGAGCTCCTCCGTACCTCCAAACCGAGATATTCAACTCGTCAATCCAGGATATCGTCAATCCTGCTTGATCTCCGTGGCTCATACGGACATCTCTGTCGATATTCGCACCCCCTCAACAGGGTGCCCGCACCCCCTGACCGGAATGACTGCATCCAAACCCGTATGCTCGTGAACTGTCATCCACGAGAACCACATCTGCATCCCTCCAAATAGTATCTGCTATCCGGCCTCTGCACCTAGCCAATTACCCACAGAATAAGCAGGAATAGCTCCTCGGAACTCGAATGATCCGCATCTCCAACCAAGATGCAACTATCCGCGTCCGTCAAATCAAGAACGCCCGTGCCCAATCACATGACACAAACCATGACTCTATCTCTCCTTCATCCTGAGTACCCACATCTGGAAAGATAATCCACCACAAAATCACAGATGAATGAGATCTCATGCGATCAATTGTCTACAACCGTCTCAAATCCTTTGTCTAGACACAACATTGTGTAGCTCACCGTGTTTAGCTAATCTCTATACCCCTGTAATTATGATTCGAGCCCATGCTGATCTGGAATTTGCGTATTGGATTTGGTTACACATATGTAAAGTTAGTGTGGCTTAAAATAAAAAATAGCATACTTAAAACAGATAAGGTTTGAAAATATGCATTTGCCCTGAACTTGAAGTACCTAAATTTTTGAATTTGGAACTAGAATTATAAATCCACGGTCTTGATTAAATTTGAAATTTTCCTTCGGAATATTGTTAAGCACCCCCACCCCACCCATCACTTTTTTTCTAACATATGTAGGGAAGTGCTGAGACACGTATGTCCCAACAAAATGCCGGCATTCCATTTGCGCATGACCTCCAAATCTTAATGTGACTATACCCAGTTACCTACTGTGCTGAGTTTCAATTTGATCGATTACACCGGCCGTAAGCATGAAAGGTTGCCACATTTAAACATGTACTACTCAATCGCTATCTGCATATGCCTTACTGTATCGCCACTTTCATGACCTTCCTCCCAAAGCACTGGTCGGCACCACCACGCCTCTGGCAGCTCATCCACTTGCATGACCTTTGCCCATCCACTCATATTATGCCGTAATGATGTGACTGCTTCATTACTCTCCGTAGTTCTACCACAGTTTTCACCATTACCACACTATTTCTTCCATTGCTTTCTGGGTACATTTTACTTACCATTTATCTGCTATTGCTACTTTCAGAAACTTGACTTCCTCTATTCCTATTTCCTACGGCCACTTCTGCCTTATGCCTTGCATTCACATTATTTTGTATATACCAGATCACTACACTACTGTCAATTTACCCAAAGGACTTGCTGGCACCAAAGATTCCATCATTACCACCTCATCGGTCATTGCTTTTATAATGAGACTAGAGGCCGGGCACACGCCATGCGTGTGCAAATCGACACTGTATTAAATTGTACCAAAAAATAATAAATTGAGTGAGAGAAATTAACCATGTCAATTCAATTGTTAAATGAAATATTGTAATTATGTTAACGCCAATTTGGAGCACCGTCGTGGAAGCAAAACTATATGCAACTTTGCACGAAAGTACTTATGATGAAATTCCTCGGGGATGGTAGGGGCAGGAAATCGCATGGTAAATGCAAGAGATTAAAATGAAGAGTTTTGTGGGAAAACGGAAATGAGGCAGGATTTGTGGGAAAGTGGAGAGTGGGAAGCAGTTATTTGGTGGGAGTAGGTGTGAGTAGTTATTTGATGAGATGTGGAATTTGATTGTTTTGCTCGTATAGTTAGTGTATAACTTGGAGTGCTTCAATAGAGATTGTAGTAATTTGACTGGACATTTTAGGAATAAAAAAATTGACACAATGACCTGAATTTGTCAACCCCAAACATGTACTCCCACTTAATATATTAGAATAGATGGGAGTGCACATGTATGCTATCAACTTGCTGTAACATGTGAAAATGCATTCTTCATTCCCAGCAACATAAAAGGGAAAAAATGGATAAGGACCAGACCACAATACCGTTGAAGTTGCATGCATCCCCCGTTCCCCTCTCCTCCAAGTCTTATCTGAAAGATCAAATGACGACTCCTTGGTTTAATTTCTGCGAAAACACGGGAAAATATCTACTTTAGACGCCTTTTGTGTGTGTGTGTGTGGTGGTGGTGGGGGGTTTGGTGCTCCCACAGCCATCCCTAAAAAAACAAGAGAAAAAACATAAGACAGAGCAGAAATGCCAAAAAAGAGAGGAAGAAAGAACGAAACAATCAAATGTTTGTGTATTCTTTTTTGAATTGTTCCATTTGTGTTCCACTATCTTACTAATAAAAAATCTCGGGGCTTCTCCTAGAAAGCATATTTTACTACTGTTGCATTATTATTGTAGATAAACTTCCACACATGCCCTTCATTGGCGTTGACAAGTTACTGTGAATCGGTGTTGTATGTGTTCGAGTAATGGAAATTTAGTGACTCACTTGTTCATTCATTGTTAGGTTGAAAAGGAGCTTTGGTCTACAATGCTTGTTTGGTAGGGTATGTCATGGGTTTTTCCAGTTTCGTTGATAGAGTTGATCCATTGATGGAACGGGGCTAAAGTTGAAAAATGTAAACGAAAGCTATGGAGTTTGATCATGTTTTGCTTGATATTGGAGAGAGCGTAATCGGCGACATTTTGATAGGGAGGAGCAGCCTTTGTTCAGGGTTATGAGTCTTTTTCTGTGTAGTCTGTATATTTGGGAGTCGAGGGAAGGATATCCCACCATCGATCAATTTGTTAGTATATTAGATATTTTTTGGGTATAGAGCGGGTACAATGGTATAAGTTTTTGTTTCATTGGTATATTTTCACAAGGTTTTTTATTGGTTTGTTTTTAATTTCCTCTTGTACGCGAGTGACATCCCCTTGGTGCCTTTTTAATATTTTATTGATTGTAAAAAAAAATGAAAGAACGTTTAAGAAGCTCTTATGACTTGTTGTACTAGATCGAATGCAATGTCTTGATGGCTTTGCAATCAGTAATTAATTTGAAGTGTTGAAAGGTGATAATATATGCATATAAAGTTAAAATGGAGCAGTGAAACAAAATGGAGCAGTGAAACAATATGAAGCCTGAGAATTACTGATGACTTGTTTGGCTAATGCTGTGTGCTAATGATTGACCCTATTATAGTAACTAGTCAAACTCATGGCTGCTTGCTCTGTTTGGATGCATCATTGAATTAGCCCAAAAGCAAATGGTTACCATCTAAGGCATTTATGTTGCGAAATCGCAAGCACCATTTCCTTCTGTCACACAGTCACTTCCATCTTTGGAGCCACCTCCACTGCTGATACTTATGCTTCCACATTTATGACGTGGCCATATCTTTTGTTAGAGGACAATGATTTGGCATAGGATACTTGTCTATCTTACACAAAGGATGTCAGGTCTAAAAGCTTAAAAAGTGTGTTCAGTTCAGAAGTAAGAAAGACATACATATATATAACAAGTCCCATTTTCCTTTTTCACATTGACACTTTTCTAAGTGAATAGCATGCACATGTTGGGCACTATATGCCATATTAATGAATTATTCTATATTGTCCAACCAACCATGTTGATAGTTTGAGTTTGTCCCACAACTGGCTAATTATAACCTCCAAAACAAGTGCTCTAAACGGCCCTTCCTGAGTCCGCTTAGGCACTGGACGGTAGTAGTCTACTGCGATTAATAAGGATTATTATATATTCGATGTTATAATATAAAATTCTCATGCATTATTCATCATTTTATTAAGTAAATATTAATTCTCTTAATAAATAAATAATAAAACGACCGCCTACACCCCCGCCTAGGCCCCTAGGCGCTAGGATCCCCTCGACCACCTCCTAACGCCTTTTAGAACACTATCCAAAACTAGTATATGAGTCTGACCGATATCTCCACTCATTGCCAACTGGTTTTGAGTTGGATGTTTTAACATGGTATCAGAGCTAAGGATTCAGAGGTTTTTGGACAACTCTCTTGGTTGATTTCCATGTTGTTTGTCTTAAGTGCCAACTGGGCATTGACTATTTTGTCTTAAGTGCACTTTGTTTCATTGTGATCCTATGTTATGAATCTATTGTTTAGCTCTTTACGTGCGGGTTAGGGGTCACACATGCGGGGGAGTATTAGAATTTGTCTCACATTGGTTAATTATTACTTCCAAAGTTAGTATATGAGTTTAGCGGCCTCTCCACTCACTGCCAGTTGGTTTTAGTTGGATGTTTTAACATTGATAAACAATATCAATCAGGTTCAGATGCGGGATTTCATAGTCCCTCACCTACATCATGATTGCGTGTTAGAGTCCATGCAAATCAATAGTTTCCCTTCATTTATCAAAAAGTGGTCTTCTTAGGATTAGATTTGAGGATTTCATAGTCACTCCCCTGCTCTAGGAATCTAATTAAATTAATGGTTTCTGTGTATATTTTGAAACGACGACCATGTTAGGGTTGGATGGAATACTATTTGATTTGGGTTATCAGAGTTGAACATTTGTTTAATCGGACTGGTTTTGATTAGGTTTCATGGCCAACATACAAGATCAACTTGACTTGTAGTTTTACTATCATTTGTAAGTAATGTTTTTGTAGTTTATATACATTTATCGACCGAGTCAAGTTTTTTTTGCAGTTATCACACGCTCTAGATAAATATTTTTGGAGTTTCCTTTGCTCGTAATTTTTTTAGCTTGGGTTGACTTTCTTCATATTTTGGGTGTCATTCTTGAACATGAAGGATTGTGATTTCTAGTTGTATCGTCTGTCCTCTCACCCCTATAGCTACCACTATTTCCAAGCAGCACTAAAGTCTTCAAAATCACTTCCTCAATTAGTACACTCAAGCTGACTGCACCAATTCCATTAATTTGTACATGCTCGTCTGAAAGATTTTTGTATAGAATAGGTGGAAAAATTACATACTGTTGAATTAGTAAAATACATCCCTATAATAGATATATGAGGTCTGATTTGTTGGTTTGGTTCTCCCATGGTGTACAGGTTGGTGGTGTTACCCCGAAGAAAGGTGGAACAGAGCACCTGGGACTTCCTATATTCAACTCGGTGGCTGAGGCAAAGGCTGAAACAAAGGCTAATGCATCAGTGATTTACGTACCTCCACCTTTTGCTGCTGCAGCTATTATGGAGGCAGTGGAGGCTGAATTAGATTTGGTTGTATGCATAACAGAAGGAATACCTCAACATGACATGGTAACCGATGATTTCTGGGATAGCATTGTTTAGGGAACTGATTCCAGCATGACATTTGATTAGCTTATCACCTGGACGATGCTGGAAAAGTACCTGTTTTTACTTCAAAATGAATGCAATTTTTTGTGTGAAGAAATTCCAGTTTTATTTATTTGTACTATTCCTTGGACCTGTAGTAAAGAAAGACTTCAAAAAGCTGATTATTGCTCAACTATTCTTTGGACATGTACTTTTTCAGTTTTATTTTTACCTAATTTATCATCTTATTTTATTAAGATTTTGTCTAATTGTCCTTTTGGAAAGCTGATTTTATCCAAGAAAAAAAATGCTGGCTTGTGTGGCTGTTGTTAGTTTGCAGCCACATGGCCGTAAAATGGATATTTTCAAAATGAGAGGGGGAGTGAAGTTCTCCAGGCCCAAACCTGAAGGTGATAAGTTGGATTTTACCCCTTCCCTTTTTGTATTTTTGCTTGTTTTGCTAGTGCCATTTGAAATCTATGAAATTGGCAAATGAGTTCCCGTTCTCTTTGCTTGTTTTTTATTCATGCTGCAGTTTTCCTTTCAACTATATATGTGTTGTATTACAGTTTGTTATATTTTTTATTTGTTGCAGCTGTTAATTAGCTCTATCACCAAATTGTTGCATTTCCATTTATGGTATTCTATTGCAAATGAGTTTCTCCCTTGCAGAATACAATTACATGGTTTGTATGGAACCTGCTATAATGGTCTTTGAGTTTATGTTGTGTCGGAAATTGTGGCGTTGCCTTAATGTGTTGCAGTGTTCAAATATACTCTGTCAGTCATCAGGTGGAATGGGGATATTTCAGCAGTTTTCCCCCTTTAACGTTAACCACGGCACACAGAACAGCATTTTTTGGCTAACTTTGCAGCTTGAACTTCTGATTAGCCTTCTAATTTCTCTCTTCCTTGTTTTGGTGTTTCATGAAGCAAAAAATAGCTATTATGACACAAGTTAAGTACTTTAATGGGATTGTATGTAAGAGCCAATGACTTTTATTGTTGCCTTACCTTCAAGGGTTTTGCTATAGTTTCAACACCTCTTGGCTCTTGTTATTGCATTCTACATTGGTGTTAATAATTGCAAACTACAGGTTCGGGTGAAGGCTGCTCTTAACAAGCAATCGAAAACTCGTGTTATTGGTCCAAATTGCCCTGGTATTATAAAGCCTGGAGAATGCAAAATTGGAATTATGCCCGGATACATTCACAAACCGGGGCGTATTGGAATTGTCTCTCGATCTGGAACATTGACTTACGAAGCGGTGAGTTCTAATTTGCCGAGATTCTTCTGTTAGCTTGTAAAATTGAATAGTGTCTTGAGCATCTTATTTGCGGTACCCCTGTTTTCACCTGAAAGATTTATTTGCCCTGATAGTAAAATCGTGCTGTTTGAACTTGGGTAGCTATCATATCTATAACGATACTAAACCAAGTCTTGTGTCCCATCTATTCTGGTGACCTCATTTTGCCATGTTAAGATCTGGATTTTGAGTTAAATTTCATAAATTCATGTGCTTTTTCACCACAATGGCGCCATAATGGAGTGTCCCCCCACCCCACCCCAGCCCACCCCACAATCCACATCCCACACACACATCGTTTCAGTTAATACCAATTGAATCACCCACGCTCTTGCCATATCCCTTCATAGTTGTATGTGATCATCGCCTTAGTATATTTTCTCTCAACTTATCTTCCATTGGTTCTACACCTATCATTTCACAAACACTTTTATTTCTAATTCATGTCTCAGTTTTATGACAGATCCATCTTAAAATTCTTATTGCATCTACAGTCATTTTATTTATGTTGTCCGTGATTGTCCAAGTGATTGTCCAACGTTTCGTCCATATGACATTGTCGGTCTTATAGTGGTTCATCAAAAAAATTCTTTCAATTTGGTAGGTATCTGTGGGTCGCAATCACACCCTTCGATTGATCCCACTCGCTTCGATTCTATAGAAGATTACATTATCCCAAATCTCTCAATCCTTGTTAATACCAATCATGAATTGGTATTCCCTTTTGGTTGGTTAAACTGAAAAAAAAAAACAATAAAGAGGAGGTTTTCTGAAATCAATGGCCGACAAGACTGGATCTGCAGGTTGTGAGTGACTTCATGAAGAAAAGCGGTGAATTAGATGGTTTCTTTATTATGCTTGTACCTCTGACTTACCTCTTGACTCTTGCAGGTTTTCCAAACAACTGCTGTTGGCCTGGGCCAATCGACCTGTGTTGGTATTGGCGGGGATCCTTTCAATGGGACAAACTTTGTTGATTGCATAGAGAAGTTTCTTGTAGATCCTCAGACAGAAGGTACACTATAAAATGAAATGACCCACTCTTCCGACCCATGAGATATTTCTTTGGAGGATATGTTCTCTATATGAAATAAGCGATGACCTGTGTGGTCTCTAATAAAAAATGGCGTTAATTCTGAATATTTACTCACTATGATTTTGGATATGATTATTGAGAACTAGCATGTAAACGTGTTGGATATATTTTATGCGTGAAATACGGTCTTGTAGTTAATACACCACCACTTGATTTAGCAGTTTATTCACTACCTTGGAAGCAATTATAATAAGTGGGCCTTTGTTGTAAAACTTGGATGCAAGAACAATCACTGCTATGTTGGAGTGTTGTTTTCTGTTGCTAACTCCGTTATAAAACCAATGAAAGTTGAAAAATGGAGGAAAAGAAAACAAAACCAACTAAAGCTTGCAGAAAAACTGTACAAGAGTTTACAAATGTTGTGGCTATGGCTTGTCAAAAAATTTAGTGCCTATTGACTGCTTATATTCTTGAATTTTGTCACAACTACTGAGATGTTAGTATCTTCTATAGGTATTAAATATTGATACTATTTGTGAGAATTTCCCATTTTATAAAACCAAGAATGAAATTGAATATGCAATTACTGAGATTTGGTACAACACTTTCCAAAATTGATGGACAAACTTAACTGGATATGTAAATTTTAATTATTTATTGCATATATGAGCCATCAAACATGTGTAAGGAAAATTTGTTGTGAGTGAGGACCGTTTAAGCACATAGACCTATAAGAAGGCGATTTGTCCATGTTTTATGTCAAACACTGGTACTTGGAACACTTCCCGACACGTATCTATGCAAGTTCAACTTCGCCCTTTTAGTTTTTGTTTGTAACCCAGACCACACTTTATAGAACACCTTGCGTTTATTGCTTTGGCACACATAAAACACAGTATAACTTAAAAGTTGGGGAATTGACTTAGGAATGCAATGATATAATAAGAATAGTATGAATTTATACCTATTATTGCTTCTAAATTTACGCTTTAGGAGTTTCTTGTCATGTCCATGTTGTTGCATTTCTGTATCAGCGCTGCTTAGGTGACCGCATGGTCTAATCAGTCAAGTGATGGCCTCCATGTGAAGAGAGATGTGGGTCTAGTGGCAAGAATGTATTTCAAGTACAGTTGTATGCAGTGATTCGATTGGAAAATTCAAAATTTCATGGTTCATCATACAAGAAGCTAAAGATTCAAAATACCTAAGGCATAAACGTCACAACATTTGCATAATTCTTCATATACTCGATGCAAGTTCCAAACGTAACAAATACTTTTAGTAATCTATCATTTCTATCAAACCATAATCTCACTTCAAAGGTGTCAAATTACCGAATAACCAATCTTCTTCATCCTCTCATTAGCAAACCGAAATATTCCCTTTACACGTTAAACTACAAGGCTAAAGCTAAATTTTGATATGAAATGTGGCGGGGACAAGAGACCAAACCAAACCAAACATAGCCTTAAGACTCAATCAATTGGGCCTGACTATATGAATCCGTCTTTTCCATAAAGTTCTATCAAGAGCATCGTGTTGTTTGATATTCAAAAAATCTAGGTCCATTTTAACTACTCCTTCTAAAGTCGGTTTGCGTCTTCCTCTCCCCTTGGTGCTATCGGCTACCGAAATCAGGTCGCTCCTTCTAACTACTGCATCATTAGATCTACGACAGACATATCCAAACCACCCCAACCTATGTTTTTCATCTTGTCTTCTATCGATGCTACGCCTAGCATTCCACGAATGTTTTTGTTTCTAATTCTATTTCGTACAGTCTTACTGCACATCCACCTCAGCATTCTTACAGTAGAATATTTCCTTTCTGGGTATCCTGCGGTCGCACAACACGTCTGAGGCACTTCGCCACTTTATTCATCCAAACTTGTAATCTATGTGTTACATACTCCGCAATCTCTCCATCCTTACTAACAATTGAGTCAAAGATTTAAAACACTCGGTTCTTGATAACTCTTGATTTTGGATGGTTACTTTGTCAACACTATTATTTTGGGCATCCCTAAACTTACACTATGTGTACTCCATTTTACTCATATTGATCGTAAAATGTTTTGACTCCATTGTTTTTCTCCAGGTTTTCAACTTACACTAACGCCACTAGGATAATATTATCTGCATACACCATAGTACAGTATTCTAGACGTGTCTAGTCAATTCATTCATAACTAAGGCAAAGAGGTATGGGCTCAAAATGGATCGTTAATGTAGTCCTACGGTGATTGAAAGTTTGTTTGTTTCTCCTATTGGCGATCTAGTGACGGTAATCACGCCTTTATACATGTCCTTAACTACATCGATATATCTTTTTTGTCACTCCCTTTCTCTCCAAGACCCACCATATAACGCCTTTAGGCATCTTATCGTAGTTTTTTAATAAATCTGTAAAAATAAAGAAGATCACTTTGTTTATCTTTATACTTTTCGACTAGTCTTCTTAACAAGTATATTACTTCCATTGTAAATCTTCCATGCATAACCCAAACTGATTATTTGATACATTTGTCATCATTCTAAGGTGATGCTTAATAACTCTCGTATAACTTCATTGTATGATTCATCAATTTAATATCTCTATAATTATTGCAGTTTTGAATATCCTCTATATTCTTATATATGAGTACTAGGATACTCCTCCATTTATCAAGTGTCTTTCTAGATATGATTATCTTGTTGAACAACTTTATGGCTACGACATTTTAATATCTTCAAGGATCTTTCAAACCTCAATAGGAAATCCACCAGGTTCTAAAGCCTTGCCCGATTTCATATTTTTCAATGCATTTTCTACTTTTGACTTTTGTACTCCACTGTAAAACATAAATTCTTGGCTCCCTCTTTCATTGTGAGTATTCAAGTCCTCATCGCTTAAGCTGTCATCATGTCTCTCATCTCATTCATGAGAGCTTTTTTTGTGGGTGGGTGGGTTGGGGGGAATATTCCATTAAAATTGTTTTTTTTTCAAACATTTGAAGACCTCTTTAAAAAAAGTTCCAAGACTACAAGTAGCAAAAAGAAAGGTGTGGAAGGAAATATAACCATCTTGGAAGCCCTGGAAGGCTTTGAGAGCATTTTTTAACAGAAAAAACACAAAAAGAGCAAAAGCTGAAAATGATGACCAGAATCAAGTTAATCAACCATTTATCACTCACTAATTCAGTTATTCTGTTGATTCACCCAACAAATTTCATTGATTGGGGCTTCAAATTGTCGGGAATTGAAATAAACAATAACTATACCCATGTAATCCACAAAACAAACAATAACAAATAGACCTAACCTTTGATAATATATACACAAAG
This sequence comes from Monotropa hypopitys, assembly GCA_002855965.1. Classification (NCBI taxonomy): domain Eukaryota; kingdom Viridiplantae; phylum Streptophyta; class Magnoliopsida; order Ericales; family Ericaceae; genus Monotropa; species Monotropa hypopitys. The sequence continues at coordinate 3,498 of NMUG010001485.1, read as the reverse complement.
TGACTGCTCTCAGAAAATTTTACCATTAAATTATTCGTGAGTTTAATAGATTCAAAATCTAATTGTTGATCTTTTGAAAGGATGGAGGTTGTAAATTCCTTCCTGTTGTTTTTAGAATTTGTGCAACAGTTTGCTTTGAAGTACATAATCAACCAACTTGATCTGATCAAAGTGGCATTACACTACCCCGGGTTATTTTGAGTGGAAAATTACAGAGCATGAAAAATCTTTTGGGAACACTATATTTGTTCTTCAGATCTATTTATCATGGAAGTTGCATTTCAGGTATCATTCTTATTGGTGAGATAGGTGGTACAGCTGAAGAGGATGCTGCTGCACTTATAAAGGTGAGTAATTGTCATATTTATTTAATTCCCACGAACAGAATGGATTCTAGATTCTTATCTAATGTAATTTAGTAGTCTGTAATCTGTTGCGGATCAGACTAACTAGCTCTTGCATTGTTTGTTCAAATGTTGTGTAATGAGAGAGATCCAAGAAGGTGCCATTCATATGATTTTATTTCTTTCTAGAAGAGTCCCTGTAGTGTAGGTTCCCCTGAAATTGCTGCAAGTATTCCTCATTTCCAATTTACTTGAACTCTGTTGTATTAATGCTCTATGGGGCTTTTGGTTTATCTTAGTAGAAACCTGAGCATGTGACTGTGTACAACTGAAACAGGGAAGCGGTACTCAAAAGCCGGTGGTTGCTTTTATTGCTGGACTCACTGCTCCACCTGGCCGGCGAATGGGTCACGCCGGAGGTATTAATCTCTAATTTTTTCTTTAAATCTATACTCGTGAGCAAGTTCTGTATCATGTTTAGTACCATTTATAACATAAATAGTGAGTCGTCCATTATGCTGTAAAGTCGGTCGTAGATGTCTTCTTCTTAGCCATCATTACTGATTATTTTGAATTTTACTTCCTTCTTGGCCCTTATTTGTGACACAAATTGGTTTATCAACCTTAAAATACTCCTTCGAGTGATTATTTTTGTACTTACATCCGATGATTCTTTTGCTTTTATTGTAATTAACATGTTTATTATTTGGTCACTTGAATAATTCAAATTATATTTTATTATTTTTTCATGCATGTCCAAGATTTTAATCTTTAAAACCGTAACCATTTTAACGCTACATGGACGAACCAAACACCTGAGGTAGTAAATATTTGATCTTGCTGCTGGAAGTATGATCAAAAGCTATTCTAGCCCCATTTGTTCGTGTGTGGTGTGGGTTAGTAGTCCTGGCTTCCCAACCAGGCCGCGACTTTCAAAATTTAGATGCCAAAGCATGGAGCCATTTGGCAGTTTTAAAATCATTATTTGTGCTCAAATTGACATTTTACAAGGATCTTGGTATACAAATAATGTTATCGGGAGGAATATTCTGTTTAAAGTGTCATTTTGCAAGGGTCTTGGTTTACAAATATTGCACCCCATTTCACATTTTAGTGGGAAATAGAAGTTCGGTAAATCACACTTGAAGAGTATCTGCAGCTGGACTATGTTGGATCTGTCCAAGCATATATTGACATGGCATTGTGCTGACAACTGTACCAGTGGCAGTAAACTTATTTCAAGTTTTGTGAAGTATCCTACATCTCGTTGGTTAAAAAAACAATATATGAATAAGCTTTGACTAATGCAGCTCCAGCCCAATGTGGCCCAAACGTGACGTATTACTTGCTTCATGGCACCAGACTTCGTCGGGCTTGCATTTGTTTTATATCATTGACCCTTGCTTGGATTTGACCTTTAACTGCGAATGTAAGCATGCTGGTAGTTATAGAGAAGGCTTTAAGGGCATATGTTTACTGAAAAGGATTCTTGGTATGCCTTCTGGAATTGGTCACGCATTTACGTGAATGATTTGACCTTTATGTTTGGTTATTGTATTAAATGCAAACAAAGAAGAGATTTGATATTCTACAGATAGTTTTGTATAGTCCGGTAATTTGAATGAGGGTTGTAGCCACTGTTTATGGTGATTCCTGATCAAGTTTCATAATGTTGTTCTCGTGTAAGTTACACGTACTGAAATTTTGTTTGTTTTAGGCTTATCTTTTGTTTTAGTCACTATGGAATATGACTAGTTTCAAAATGGTCGTTGAAGTTTTTTGAGTATCAATTTAATGCTTAGATTAAAAAACAAAGTTCAATAGTGTCCTTGCTGTCAATTGAGTGATGGATTTTCCTGTTTGGTATGCAGCTATAGTATCAGGAGGAAAGGGTACAGCACAAGATAAAATCAAGACTCTGAGGGAAGCTGGAGTTACAGTGGTTGAGTCTCCTGCAAAGATTGGAGCTGCAATGCTGGACGTTTTCAAACAGAGGGGGTTGGCGTGAGTCGTTTTTCGCACTTTTTTTTAAAGACAGCCTCGGGTCTTATGCCCATTTTTAGCACATGATAAGAGAAATATTGCAGCCAATGGCATTGGTTGTGTTCTTTATTTATAACCTTGATGAAGGGAGAAAAGGTGTGGAAATGTTGGGAAGATTAAATTGTTGAAAATTGATTAATTTTGCTGTGCCAAAATTGATAAATTGGTTTTGATGTGTGAATGAGAGTTCTTATAATGGGAAATTGAGTGAAGCCAAATATGTTATATGGGAGGACGTGTGCAGGCTTGCTGTCACTGAATGCGTGACCGGGTCTGGGACCGAGACTTGATTCTGGGCCTATGGTCAGTGGAGGTCTGGTTTGAGTTGTTTTTGGAATTGAATTTGGGCTCTTGCCCAAAGTTTGTGTTTTACGTTTTATGGTTTTGGGCTAGCCTTGGTGGGCCGAATGAATAATTGTGCCAAGTACTTTATTGGTGGGGTTGGATCCTTTGGCAAAGCCATTTCTACTGGGTTCTGCAAAAGCACGAAGCTTTTTTTTGTCCCATGAAGGCCCCCGGGACACAACTCGGTTGGTTAAAGGTCAGGTTGATTAAAGGTCAACCCCGCTAAAGGACCGCAGGGTGGGGGGAGGGGGTCGAATCTCACTGGGCTTTTGGGCGACGGTCTAGATTTAGCCCCCTGTGTGTTCATAGTGTACGGACAACTCTGGACACTGAATCAATCGAGACATATTCCGCGATTTACCTGCTCCACGATGCTCTAGGGACAGGGCGGTGGGGGCCTTCGGTGATGGGGATTCATCCTTTTTTGTTTCATGAATATAAATTTGAGTTATGACAATTGTGGTGTATTGTTTTCATAGGTGGCATTTTAAATAAAGAAACAAAATTCTATTTTGGTGTGATTCAACGAATTCAAAACAAATTGACTTGCAGAATTTTCAAACTTTTCATGTCATTAGTGCAATATTCAAACATTATAAAAAAGAATGATAATATTAATAGTTTTGTTTGTGACAAAACAATTTGATTTTATAGTTTAACATCATTGTAGTGGGCCGGACACCGGAGGGATAGTCATAAGCTTTGGCCTAGTAGTCTTGACAACATGATCCACCATTTTAGCAGACTGCTTAAGAGGTATTCATAA
>NMUG010001484.1:0-17802 GCA_002855965.1 Monotropa hypopitys | reverse complement strand
TAACACTATCACTATTTCTAACTACCGCGTCAACAAGTCTACGATAGATATGTCTGAACCACCTTAATTTATTTTCTCTTATCTTAGATTCCAACGGTGCTACCCCCATATCATATCGCGAAGGTTTTCATTTCTAATTCTATCTTGCAAAGTTTTTTACAATTCATCCATTTCAACATTTTCATTTTAACGACATTCATATTACTTACATGTTGTTTCTTAGTTGCCCAACTGTACCGTATAACATGGCTGACCTTATGGCTGTACGCAGTGGCGGATCTAGAAAAAAAAATGGGGTGTGGCACCATTAAAATTTTTTAATTTGTTTCACTAAAAAAATTTTCTAATTAAAATTTTTTCACACTTAACTATTTTTTTTTTCAAACTTGGGTGTGGCACCTGCCACCCCCCCTCTCTTTAGATCCGCCCCTGGCTGTATGGTAGAACTTTCCATTCAACTCTGCAGGTATCCTACGATCACATAATACTCCCGAAACACTTCTCTACTTGATTCATCCAACTTGAATTCTTTGCGTAATATCTTCCGCAATCTCTCCATCCTTACTAACAATTGAGATAAAATACTTAAAACATTCACTTTTTATAATTTCTAATTTTGGAGGGCCATTATGTCAACATTAGTACTTTGGCTATCACTAAACTTACATACCATGTACTCTGTCTTACACCTATTGGTCCTAAAACCTTGTGACTCCAATATTTCTCTTCAAGTTTCTAATTTGACGTTAACACCTTTTGCAGTTTCATCTACCAAGACAACATCATCAGCAAACAACATACACCATGAAACATCCTCCTGAATGAGTCTAGTCAATTCATCCATAATTAGAGCAAAAAGATAAGGGCTCAAAGTAGACAATTGATGTAATCCTACTGTGATTGGGAATTCACTTGTTTCCCATATAGGAGATCTAATAGTGGTGACAACACTTTCATACATTTCTTTAATTGCATCAATATATCCTTTCGTTATGCCCTTTCTCTCCAAGATCCGCCATATAATGTCTCTATGTACTTTATCATATGCCTTTTCTAAGTTTATAAAAACTATGTGAATATCCTTATTTTTTCTCTGTATTTTTTTAACTAATCTTCTTAACAAGTATATTGTCTCCATTGTTGACCTACCCGACATAAACTCAAATTTATTCTCTGATACTATTGTGAGCATTCTTAGTCGATGCTCAATAACTCTTTCCCACAGTTTCAATGTATGACTCATCAATTTAATATCTCTATAGTTGTTGCAACACTGAATCTCTTTTATTCTTATATATTGGTATTAGAGTATTCTTTCTCTACTCATTAGGCATCCTTTTAGTCAGAATAATCTTATTGAAGAGTTTTTTCAACCATATCACTTCTTTGTCCCCAAGGCACTTCCATACCTCAATAGAGAAGCCACCTGGTTCTAAAGCCTTGCCTTATTTCATTCTTCTCAATGCATTTATCACTTCATACTTTTGTACCCTGCGATATAACATATACTCTTGACTCTCACTCCTACTAGAATCACCCAAATGATCTTTGTTTAGGTTTTTCTCATGCTTCTCATTCAATAGTTTATCAAAATAATTCTTCCATCTTCCCTTAATCTCCCCATCCTTCACTAGTATCCTATAGTCGCCATCTTTTATGTACTTAACTTAAGAGATATCTCTTGTTTTCTACTCTCTCCATTTTGCAAGCTTATATATATCTTTTTCTCCATCCTTGTTATCTAGTCTAGTATAGAAATCCTCAAACGATCTCATCTTAGCTTCCTCAACAGCTTTTTTGGCCTCCTTGCAAGCTTATTTATAGCTCTTAAAATTAGCATCGCTTTTATCTTTTTACCTCTTCTTAAAGCTCTCTTTTTTACTTTTACTATGGACTAGACCGCATCATTCCACCACCAAGTCTCTTTTGAGGCATGACATCTCCTTTACGACTCTCCAAGAACTTCTTGCAATATTTTTCTAATGGAGCCTGCCATCGTGTTCCACATTTCCTCACAGATTTCCTCGAAATTCCAACCTCCTTCATTTAACATCTTATCTCTAAACAACTCCAACTTCCCCCCTCGTATGCTCCACCATTTAGTTTGCGGGTCTATGTTCTCTTTTCTCATTCTCTGTTGACCTTTTAAACAAATATCTAAGACTATAAGCATATGTTATAACACCAAACACTCTTCAAGTATGACCTTACAATCTTTGCAAACTAAACGATCTGCGCCTCTAACTAGGAATTAGTCTATTTGGCTTCTATTAGACCTGCTCTTATAAGTGATAAGATGCTCATCCCTCTTTCTAAAGAAAGTGTTCATTATTCTAAGGTCAAAATCCACTGCAAAGTCTAAAATACTCATCACATCTTCATTTTAGAAGCAAAAACTACCATGGACCGTTTCATACCCTTGCTTAATGTGACTTACATGTTCATTGAAATCACCGCCTATAAATATCATTTCTCCCAAAGGAATGTCTTGCATCATCTCATTCATTTGATCCCAGAATTGTTCTTTCGCATGATCATCCAAACCGACTTGGGGTGCGTAGGCACTAATAACATTTACAATAATCTCTACAATCACTAGTTTAATCAAAATAATCCTATCTCCCTTTCTCAAGACCGTGACAACGGAATCCTTAAGATGTTTTGCTATAACTATCCCTACTCCATTCATATGCCTATTTTTTCTAGTGTAATAAAGCTTATACCCAGTACTCTCTATTTCCTCAGCTTTCTCTTCAACCCACTTGGTCTCTTGTAAATAAGTGATACTAATTCTCCTTCTAATCATGCAATCAACTAACTTCATAGTTTTACCTGTCAGCGACCCTATATTCCAGCTAGCGAGTGTAAACCTATTTTCATGTTCTAACTTCTTTGCCCGCGCTCATCTAGAAGCACACAAGAACCCTTGCTCATTTATCGCCGCTCCCGGGCGCCGGTGCAAGAAATTTTTTTCGAAACACTCCGAGGCAGGTGCAATGCCCTTGCATTTTTTTTCGAAGCAATCCGAGGCTGGCACAACACATCGCATAAAGGGAACGCCCTAGCATTAGTTGTATTTATAAATGAATTCATATCATAAGGATCTAATTGGGTTTTTTATGTGCTGACTGTCAGCTACCTAATGCACAACTCTCCTTTTTTCTCCGGGCTTGAGACCGACTGTGTTAAAGATAAGACTCTAAGCATGACACCTCGTCTAATTCGATACTTGGTTATAAATGTTTTCGTTTTAGGTAGTACGGTAAAAGATTTGAGTTCTCGCATATGAAGGCACCAAAGATTGTCGCCTGTTTACACATATAAGGGATAACAAAGTGGAAGGCCAAAATCATTTAGAAGTCATGTTAATTTTCAAGTTAAAACGACTCTATAAAGTCCAATAACTAATTCAAAATTGGATGAGCTCTAAACAAGAACCGGTTATTGAAAGAGGACAAATTCTACTCTACCTTAAAAAGGTTTTTCCTCGATTGCACTCTCCTAAGTCACTCTAGGATCCACATCAGAGCCATAGGCACCAAAGACCAAGCTTTGTCTTTTTATGTTTTCATTATCTCCCCATCCAAGGAAAAAAACTAGCCAATTCCTAGTGAGCACCCAATCTACTCTAAAGCTATAAATAGAAGACCATATGAAGCCATGGTACAGTAAGTACATATATGGTTGACTAACTCCATGTCCTGTTCTCAGAAGCAACACAAATTCACATGAATTTGATGCCTCCTAATTAGGTTGTAACCATTAACAGAATATTTCCATGAATTGCATCCATGCGAGAAAAAAAAACTTCGATGAAGCCTTGGACACACAAACTCCCTCCCAACGAACTCAAAGGCTCTATGGCCTGCGAAAACTTTATAAAAAGACCACTTTAGGTTTGGTAATTGTTAGGTGATATAAACAAAGTAAGAATATAGAGGTTTACAAGCTAGAAGGAAAGAAATGTTGGGACTTGGAATTTTGAACAATTGGACAGTGAATTTAATATGGAATACTCGGTTTTGGATTGAAAGAACGTCAACTTCTCTTAGTGTCTAAAATATTACAGGGTTTCTGAGTTTACTAAATAGGACTTTTGGAGTGTAATAGAGTTTCAAAAGGTTGATAGGCTCAAAACTAAAAAATACCAAACCAAACTGAGACTTAAGTCCCAATCAATTGGGGTCGGCTGTATGAATCCTTTTTTTCAATGTGTTCTGTCAAGTGCATCGTATTCCGTTATAGTTAATAAACTTAAATTCTTACGAGCTATCGCTTCTAAAGTCAATTTAGGTCTACTTCTCCAATTAGTGCTACTATCTATCATAGTCATATCACTCTTCCTAACTACCTCGTCAACAGGTCTACGATAGATATATCCGAACCACCTTAATATTTTTTTCTCTTATCTTAGTTTCCAGCGGCGTTACCTCTACCATATTGCGAAGGTTTTCATTTCTAATTCTATCTCGCAAATTTTATCACACAACCATCTCAACATTCTTATTTCAGCGACACTCATTTTATTCACATGTTGTTTCTTAGCCGCCCAACACTCTGTACCGTATAACATGACTGGCCTTATAGTCATACAGTCGAACTTTCCCTTTAACTTTGCAGGTATCCTACGATCGCATAATACTCCCGCAACACTCCTCCACTTGACCCATCCAACTTGAATTATGTGCGTAACATCGTCCGCAATCTTTTCATCCTTACTAACAATTGAGCCAAAATACTTAAAACGTTCACTTCTTAGTAATTCCTTATTTTGGAGGGCCACTATGTTAACATTAGTACTTGGCTATCACTAAACTTACAGACCATCTACTCTGTCTTACTTCTACTGATCCTAAAGCCTTGTTACTCCAATGTTTCTCTCCAGTTTCTAATTTGGCATTAACACCTCTTGCAGTTTCATCTTCCAAGACAATATCATCTGCAAACAATATACACCATGGGATATTATCTTGAATGGGTCTAGTCAATTCGTCTATTATTAGAGCAAAAAGATAAGGGCTCAAAGCAGACCTTTGATGTTATCCTACTGTGATTGAGAATTCACTTGTTTCCCCCACATGTGATCTAATAGTGGTGACATCACCTTCATACATGCCAACCACATCAATATATCCTTTCGTTATATCATTTCTCTCAAATACCCGTCATATAATGTCTCTAGGCACCTTATCATATGCCTTTTCTAAGTCCATAAAAATCATGTAAAAGTCCTTCTTTTTCCTTCTGTACTTTTCAACTAATCTTCTTAACAAGTATATTGCCTCCATTGTTGACCTACCCGACATAAACCGAAATTGATTCTCTGATACTGTTGTCAGCATTCTTGGTCGATGCTCAATAACTCTTTCACATAGCTTCAATGTATGACTCATTAATTTAATACCTTTATAATTATTGCAACTCCGAATATCTTCTTTATTCTTAGATATTGGTACTAATGTACTCTTTTCCCACTCATTAGGGATCCTTCTAGTCAGAATAATCTTGTTGAAGAGTTCTGTCAACCACATTACTCCTCTGTCCCCAAGACACTTCCATACCTCAATAGTCAATAGGGAAACCACCTGGTTCTAAAACTTTGTCTGATTTCATTCTTCTCAATGCGTTTGTCACTTCATACTTTTGTACCATGCGATAAAACATATACTCTTGACTCTCACTCTCACTAGAAGTACCCACATGATTTCCGCTTAGGTTTTTATCATGCTTCTCATTCAATAGTTTATCAAAGTAGTTCTTCCATCTTCCTTAAATATCCTCATCTTTCACTAATATCCCACAGTCGTCATATTTTATGCACTTAGCTTGAGAGATATCTCTTGTTTTCTTCTCTCTCTATTTTGCAAGTTTATATATATCCTTTTCTTCATCCTTGTTATCTAGTCTAGCATAGAAATCCTCAAACGATCTCATCATAGCTTCCTTCACAACTTTCTTGGCATCCTTGCAAGCTTGTTTATAGCTTCTAAAATTAATATTACTTTTATCTTTTTGTCACTTCTTAAAGCACTCTTTTTTTAAACTTTTACTATGGTCTGGACCACATCATTCCACCACCAAGTCTCTTTCGAAGTGTGGCCTCTCCCTTTCGACTCTCTAAGAACTTTTTGCGATATTTGTCTAATGGAGCCCGCCATCGTGTTCCACATTTCCTCATTGCTGTCATCGAAATTCCAATTTCCTTCATTTAACATATTGTCTCTAAACAACTCCAACTTCTCGCCTCGTAGGCTCCACCATCTACTTAATGGATCTCTACTCTCTTTCTTCATTCTCTGTTGACCTTCCAAACAAATATCTAGAACTATAAGTCTATGTTGTGACACCAAACACTCTCCAGGTATGAATTTGCAGTCTTTGCAAACTAAACGGTTTGCGCCTCTCACTAGAAAGTAGTCTATTTGGCTTCTATTAGATCTGCTCTTATAAGTGATAGGATGCTCATCCATGTTCTTAAAGAAAGTGTTCATTATTCTAAGGTCAAAAGACACTCCAAAGTCTAAAATACTCTTCCCATCTTTATTTTGGGAGCCAAAACTAAAATCACAATGGACCGTTTCATACTCTTGCTTAATGTGGCCTACATGCCCATTGAAATCACCGCCTATAAATATTTTTTCTCCCAAAAAATCCCTTGTACAATCTCATCTATTTGATCCCAAAATTGCCCTTTCGCATGATCATCCAAACCAACTTGGGGTGCATAGGTACTAACAACATTTACAAGAATCTCTCCAATCACTAGTTTAACCAAAATAATCCTATATCCTTTTTTCAAGACCGTGACAACAGAATCCTTAAGGTGTTTCTCTATAACTATCCTGACTCCATTCCTATGCCTATTCTTACCAGTGTAATAAAGCTTATACCTGGTACTCTCTATTTCCTTAGCTTTCTCTTCAACACATTTGGTCTCTTGTAAACAAGTGATATTAATTCTCCTTCTAATCATGCAATCAACTAACTTCATATATTCCAGCTAGCGAGCCTAAACCTATTTTCATATTCTAACTTTTTTGCTCGCGCTCGTCCAGAAGCACGCAAGAATCCTTGCTCATTTATCGCCGCCCCCGGGCGCCAATGCGACGCTTCTAGAAAATTTTTCGAAATATCCCGAGTCAGGTGCAATGTCTTTACCAAATTTTTCAAAACGCCCCGAGACAGGTGCAGCGCCCCTTGCATTTTTTTCAAAGCACCACGAGGCTGGCACAACTCGTCGGTTAAAAGGAACACCCTAACATTAGTCGTATTTATAAATGGATTCATGTCATAGGGATCTAACTATGTTTTTTATGTGCTGTCTGTCAGTTACCTAACGCACAACCCTCCTTCTTTCTCCGAGCTTGGGACCAACTATATTAAAGATAAAACTCTAAGCATGACACAGACGAAGTTAAAGAAAAAATAAAGTGCCTCGTGTAGATTCCTTGGGCATCTCTTTTAGATTTAGATTTGGATCACAAATTCTCGAGTAACATAATTGGTCATAAGTTTTGTGGGGTATCTATCCTTTTATGCATATTCCATGTATAGGTGGATCATAGAGAGTACAATTACACGTTGGGTTTTGGGATTTTTCTTATGAAATTTGGAGCCAACCCATTTCGAACTTAAAACAAAAAACAAAGATGAAACGTGCAAAGACCTACAATCTATTCTAATATATTAAAGGAGAGCACGCTTTGGACTTGAGGCCGTGAAGATTTTATGCAAATCCAATTTACAATCAACAAAATTACTTGATTCAATTCTATTAACTCAATAGTTGAAGTTAAAAATTTGGTTAAAATGGTAATTATACAACAAAATTGCTCAACCCATTTTAAAAGTTTAACTGCCATTTTCTTCAAAATTAAACTAATTGCCCACTCTCTTCCTCACCCACTTACCCACTCACATAGTGGGTGGCCACCCTCTAGTTTAAATTAAGGCTTTATTGAGTTTGAAAACCACAATTGATATATTCTTTATTTATTGGATAACTTTGATTATGTTGCCATATCGACATGGTACTGGCACTATGGAGTTTCCATGTTATGATGCGTAATGTCATGTGCCAAAGTTATTTGGTGGTTGGTACTTAAAAATGCCCATCTTTTCAGAAATATGTAGTTATTTTTTACATTTTTTACTTCTAAATTTTATCTTGTCTTTATTTTGACCGTCTCCATAGTTGAAGACCAGATCTTTATATTTGCAAATTTCATTTATTTTTCTGTGCTTATACTGCAGTTTTCAAGAGATAAAAGGAGCATTCTTGCTGTTGGTGATATTACAGAGGTCATCCCCGATGAAGAGGCAGATATTGCTGTCCTTGAGGAACCTGAGCATCTTACGTGGTATCACCATGGGAAGAGATGGAAAACAAAATTCCGTCTGGTTGTAGGAGTTGTTCACACCAATTATTTGGAGTATGTGAAGAGAGAGAAGAATGGACGAGTGCAGGCGTTTATTCTGAAGTACATCAATAGTTGGGTTGTCAACATATATTGCCACAAGGTTTGTCTCATAAGTTTTTGTACTAATATCTTTTTGACTTGTAAAACGCGTTACGATTATTGTTTTCCTAAAATTTAGTTTAGAATCACAGCTCTTGATTACTTAGACGGTGCAACACAATTGCGGATAGAAATACTTGCTCTTGTTTATTGGATTCTTAGTTCCTTTCCCTAAGTTTGATCGGGAGGGTCACGACTAAGAAATGTTTCTATTGGATGAAAGTTGCAACGATATCTTATTGGTTAAATGATGCAATAGGCTGAATTCTATTGGTCGTATGACATAGTGCTACCTGATTGGTCGATTGACGCGACATTCTCTAATTGATCGGATGACGTGGTCAGTTCCTAAATCTTCAATTATAAATAGAGATCTTCGTCCTTAGTTTCATTTATTCAAAAAGTTAGGCAGCTACTAATGTAAAAGTGAAATATGGATATTCTGATAAATACTTCAATAATATTTGGTCCTGAAGACCAATTCTTTTTCGATACTTATTGAAGCAACTATTTGTTCTACATCTTGTGTTCTATTTTCTTTTCTTTCACAACAAAATGTATGCTTTTTATCCCTATTGTAACATAGAACATTGGAAAGGCGTTCTATCATCTTAATAGCTCCGAAGGATTTTAAGGGAATGACATATCACTTGGTCATTATATATCACCTTTTCGTGAAATGGCAGGTGATACGTTTATCTGCTGCTACCCAGGATCTTCCGAGATCTATTATATGCAATATTCATGGAGTCAATCCCAGGTTTATTGAGATTGGAAAGAACAAGAAGAATGAACACCACCAAAATGGAAACATGGCCTTCGCCAAGGGTGCATATTACATTGGTAAGATGATCTGGCACAAAGGTTACAAGGAGCTCCTTAAACTTCTCCGTGACAATCAAAACGATCTAACTGGGCTTGAGGTTGATCTATATGGTAATGGCGAGGATTCCTCTGAAGTTCAGGAAGCTGCCAACAAATTGGATTTAACAGTTAGGGTTCATCCTGGCCGTGACCACGCCGATCCTTTATTTCATGAGTAAGATTTCTACCACTGTCGTCGAGTTCCCTCTAACAATTTGATTTCTCATTTTTTTATTTCTTCTCCAGCTATAAAGTTTTTCTAAATCCAAGCACCACAGATGTCGTGTGCACTACCACAGCAGAAGCGTTGGCAATGGGCAAAATAGTGGTATGTGCCAATCACCCATCGAATGACTTCTTCAAGCAGTTCCCAAACTGCCTAATGTACGATGATGGCAAGGGTTTCGTGGAAGCCACACGCAAGGCATTAGAGGAAGAACCCTACCCCCTGACAGATGCACAGATGCACGAGCTTTCATGGGAGGCTGCAACGGAAAGGTTTCTAAGGGCTGCTGAGATGGACCAGGCCCCACCACCACCACAGAGATTGACAAAGAGCTCTTCGAAGCTTTTCATGTCCAGTTCTATTAATTTGGGGAGGCTCATGGAGGATGCATCTGCATTGGCGCATTTTGTTGGAACTGGGTTGTTGAGTTCACAACCCGATGAAGATCAACGCAAGGAGCTCGATCTGGCACCCCTTTCAGGAAAATGGCCCCCACGAAGGTGATCATGTGGAAAATGGTTTACAGCAGAATTTTTCTGCAGAAAGTCAGTCCAGAATGATGTGGCTGTAGCTTCTTAATGGCAAAAATGTTGGATATTTTGGTTCAAAATGAAAGGACCAGAAACCACCACGTTATTCTATATGAAATTATGTGTAAAAAATTTGTTTGTATTGCGTTAGTCTTATATTGGTACATCCTTAATTTCGTTATGACAACTTGGAACAACAATTCTGCAATTCAAAACTTTCAGGACTTTGGGTTGACTCGGGTTGATTTTGGATTGACTTCTATTTTACTTGGGATTGACTCGAGTTTAGACTCGAAATTCTACTAGAAATAGATTTTCTCTAAAGAAAAGACTAACTTCACCTAGAACATCAAGAATACCTAACAAATTCTATAGAGAGAGAGCTTACAAGAGATATGTGTGAGAGTTATATAGAATGATCAAACCTTAGGTTAGGGATAGTACTTATAGGTAGAAAAAGAGTAGACTAGGGTTAGTTTTTGTCCAAAACATTTAGCCAGAATTTTAGAAAAGAATCTCTCAAATGTGGAAAGTTTCCCTCCACTTTGCCTAAATTGTGGACTTTAATCAATTTTACAGTCATACACTTCATCCTTGTGGCTACAAACTTGAACCTTGCGGCCGCAAGATTGACTTTGCAGGCCGCAAGATTGACTTTGCAGTTGCGCAAGAGGGTTTATGGACACAAAAGTTTGCGATTGCAATGGAGGCTGCTTCCAAAGCTTCATGTACACTTCTTGACCAAAAATCTTAATGGGGTTGGGTTGATTTGGGATTATTAGGCCATTTCTTGGTTTTAGGTTGATTTGGAAACTTTAAAAACCTAATTTGAGTAATTTGACTAGTTTTGAAAAAGATCCCGGGGTTAAATCAATAAAATTCTATATATGGGATTTAAAAGCATTTTAGTGAAAAAGGATAAGATTTTGTAAGAAATCATTTTGGGTTTTTATGTAAATAATATCTAAAATGGTAATTATAAATGTAAAATATTTTGGGATTTATCTTTTATCTTGACAATGGTAAACATGCGGTAAAAAGACTCAAAGATAAATGTTGGGGGCCGAACTCTCAAGAGGCCGGAGCCACGACCTCTTCTAGGAGGGCCACAGCACAGGCCAGCCAACAGACGGCCGAACAGAGCGTAGCCAGGGTTTCTCTGGGGCTCTCTCCAGCCCGGAGACTCAAAGCCCAGAGGAGGTGTCTAGCCGACGGGTCATACGATCAAGGTCATGCGCCCGAGCAGAACAAAGGCCGACGAGAGAGGCTCCCCTGGTAGCACTTCTGTGCAGGATGTCTCTTAGCCCAGGACGGCCTGGTCTACAACCAGCAACGCCGAGGCAGCTCGCTTCGGCCAGACAGGACAAAGTGCCTTGTTCACAGTGAAGATTCTCTCGGGGGCAGCATCCCGGGTTTTGCGCACATGGCAGACACACGTCTGACACACAATCAACTTTTCCGTGATTCCCGCAGAATGTCAGGCATGCTCTGTCAGCTTTTCTGCCGCCCAATGCTGTCAGGCGCCGCCGCCTGACACTGTCAGGGCCGACCGGTCAGCCACATGTTCAGACGCACAGAGGAGACAGACACACTGCCCCATGACCTGACATACCAGTTCACCCGCGCCGAAGCGCGTGTCTCCCACTCTCCGATGTTCTATATATAGAGAGGAGCATTCAATGCAGAGGTACACACTCTCTCTCTAGCCCAAGCTCTGCCAAATTACTTTCTCTCTCTACATTCCTTTGCTGACTTTGCCATCGGAGGGTCCACCGGCAACGCCGCCGGTAGCCTATCGTTTGTTTCCCGTGCAGCTAGGTCCAGCCACTCATCTCCTCCGTTCACAGCAGTAAACCACCGCAAGAAAGGCTTACCCCCAACAATTGGCGACTCTGCTGGGGACGTTCTTTCTTTAACGCTCAGATCACCACTGTGAGGTTAAAGATGACTTCCAAAGATAACCGGTCTGATGACAGAAGGAACAAGAGGAAAGAGGTGGCCAGAGCAGGGGACTCTACCCTGAGAACCCCTGAGCGCACCCGTATCGACGTGAGCATCCATTCCAGTGAATGCCCTGACCCTCCGGCCAAGCTCACTATGAAACAGTACATCCATAGACTGGAAGGAGCCTTGGGCCGAAGGGATCAACAGATAGACGCTCTCTTGCATGAGATGACTGAACTGCGCAAGGCCACTGAGAAAAGAAAAGAGCTCCCAGCACCAAGCCGTACCGAGGACAATCGAGAGTATCGGGAGCCTTCTCAAAGCTGGAGCAGGTCCGAGAAGACTAGGCCCTCGGCCCTAAGTAGGCTGGGGGAAGAATAGAAGAAATCCCTGCTCGGGAGAGGGACAACGAGGACCGCCGCGTCAGGTGCCGGGTCTCGCCTCCTCGGCCCAGGGACGAGCGTTCAGTCTCAAATGCTAGGCCACCAGTGTTCGATCGCCTCGGTCCAAATGCAGTCCCAGCGGCTCAGAGGAATCGTCAGGCTCAAGATCAGTCACCGTCCAGGCCTAGGAGGCACGACGGCTAGGAAGGCAGCCACTTCTCAGAGCAGGAGGTTAGCCAAAGGAGGGGAGTCCTGCCAGCTCGGACTTATGAGCCGTGCCGACAGGATAGAATTCCATGTACTCCATTCTCTCCTAAAATTGAAGCTACAAGGCCTCCGGTGGGATTTTCAGCCCCCAAGTTCAACAAATACGACCCCAAAATGGATTCGTATACCCATATAGTGCATTTCAGGCAGATGATGTCCCTCTACTCTGGGGAGGATGCCCTGATGTGCAAGCTTTTTCCATTAAGCCTCAGCGAGGTTGGGTTACTCTAATTTGACCGACTGCCAGCAGGGTCCATCTCCTCATGGAGAGACCTCTCAACGACCTTCCTGGCTCGGTTCATCACCAGTACCAAAGTCAAAAAAGAGGTTGATTCCCTTCTCGGCCTTCGGCGAGCAAGGTCAGAATCTCTGCGCCAATATGCAGCCCGATATTGGGACCTCTACAATGAGATTGAAGAATGCGATCAAAAAATCGCAGTTACATTTTTCAAGCTCGGCCTGGACCATTCCAGCCGAGAGTTCGAGGATCTGATGCTTTTCCCTCCGGCAATAATGAACGAGCTCATGGCCAGAATCGAGCTCCACGCGAAACTGGAGAAGGCCAAGGAAGAGCGAAGCAGAGCCGACCAACGCTCCGGCCAAGGTTCTAGCAATCACAACAATTCGGTCACGAGAAAAGAGACAAATACCGTTCAGCCGGGGAGCCTCGGACCTACAAGCCATACGAGTATGTGGCTCATACCACCGTCTTCAAATAGCCAACCTTCATGCTCCTTCGCAAAATCGAAAAGGATCCATACTTCAGATGGCCAGAGAAGAGGTTGGGGGCTCAGAGAGGTGGCAACGATAAATTCAGATGCTCCTATCACAGGGAGAAGGGCCACCTCACAACCAACTGCCGAGCTTACAAGGATTTTTTAGAAGAATTGGTCACTGCCGGCCATCTTGGGGAGTTCATTGACACAGGGAAGATGGCCACTGCTGCGCCGAAGGAAGACCCCAAGCCGTCCCTATGCATTATCAACGTGATCCACGGGACAGTGGATCACCGACGAGAGGAGCAGCTTCGGTCTGAGCTCCAACAGATCGAGGCAAAGGAGATCCTTGCCGTCCAGTCGATGTCGAAAATGCCGAAGCCGGACTCAAGGTATTCTATCATTTTTTCCTCTAAAGATTCTGAAAGGGTCCAACATCCCCACGACGACGCGCTAGTCGTCACCCTACAAATTGCCGACTGCCAGGTCAGTAGAGTCCTCGTTGACCTCGGCAGCTCGGCAGATGTCACGTATTACTCCCAGTTCAAGAAAATGGGGTACAAATCAGAGGACCTACAACCGACCGACGTGCCACTGGTAGGGTTTAACGCGGCATCAGTCTGGCCGCTCGGCAAAATTACCATACCAGTGACCATCGACACGGTCACAACCGAGGTGGAATTTGTGGTAGTCGATGTCCCGTCGCCTTACAATGCTATTCTGGGCCGAACATGGGTTCATAGCATCAAGGGAGTTGCCTCCACATACCACCAGGTCATCAAGTTTATTAGCTCAAGAGGTGTGGAAGAGCTTAGGGGAGACCAAGCCTCGGCCAAGCAGTGCTATATCGCTGCCATCAAGGGTAAAGTCAACCCCGAGCAAGTCCACTGGGTGGAGGTTCCAGATCAACCGGTGCTGGAGGACGTCGGTTCAAGTGCCTCGACTAAATCCATTGAGGACCTTGACACCGTCCCTCTTAGCGCCGACGATCCAGAGCGCTTCTTTCTTATCGGCTCAGAGATGACCGAGGAAGACAAGGCGGCAACAATCAGCTGCCTCAAGCGAAATGTTGAAATATTTGCCTGGTCGCCCTACGAAATGCCGGGTGTAGACCCAGAATTCATCAGCTATCATCTCAACGTCCGACCGGAGTGCCGGCCCGTCGTTCAGAAAGCCAGGCGATCGGCAGCCGCTCATGCCGACGCAAGAAGTGGACCGTCTGACCGAAGCGCAGGCGATCCGAGAAGTACACTACCCCACCTGGTTAGCCAACACGGTGGTGGTTAAAAAAAAGACCGGCAAGTGGAGGGTTTGTGTTGATTACACTAACCTCAATGAAGCTTGCCCAAAAGACAGCTTTCCTGTGCCGAAGATTGATCAGCTGGTTGACGCAACGGCCGGGCACCCCAGAATGAGCTTCATGGATGCTTATCGAGGGTACCATCAGATAGCCATGTTCGGCCCAGATCAAGAGAAAACAACGTTCATTACTCCAAGGGGGCTGTTCTGCTACCGAGTGATGCCCTTCGGCCTGAAGAACGCCGGAGCAACTTATCAGAGAATGGTCACGAAAATGTTCAGCTCTCATCTCGGTGACACAAT
Source organism: Monotropa hypopitys (assembly GCA_002855965.1). Taxonomy (NCBI): domain Eukaryota; kingdom Viridiplantae; phylum Streptophyta; class Magnoliopsida; order Ericales; family Ericaceae; genus Monotropa; species Monotropa hypopitys. The sequence continues at coordinate 2,751 of NMUG010001484.1, read as the reverse complement.
GGAGGCCTACATAGATGATATGGTGGTCAAGAGCAAGGCCGAAACAAACCACCTGGACGACCTTCAGAAGGTATTTGATATATTGAAGAAACACAAGCTCCGGCTCAACGCCTCAAAGTGTGCCTTTGGAGTTAGCTCGGGGAAATTTCTGGGCTACCTTGTCACGCGCCGAGGCATCGAGGCCGACCCCTCTCAGATTTCGTCCATCCAAAAGATTGAAGAGCCCAGGACTCTAAAAGAGGTGCAGAAGCTTGCAGGTATGGCTGCAGCCCTCAACCGGTTCATCAGTAGATCCTCGGACAAATGCCAGCCATTCTATGAGGTATTGAAGAAAAATAGCCGAAGACATTTTTTATGGAATGATCAGTGCAGGGAGACCCTCGGCAATCTCAAAGAATACCTCTCTTCGGTTCCCCTGCTTGCCAAACCAATATAGGGGGAAGAGTTGTACCTATACCTGGCCGTCACTCCACATGCCGTCAGCTCAGCACTGGTTCGGCAAGAAGGGCTTGAGCAGCAGCCGGTCTACTTCTCTAGCAAATCTCTCATCAACACCGAGATCAGGTACCTTCCTCTTGAAAAACTTGTGTATGCTTTGGTTATTGCTTCCGGGAAACTGGTACCATATTTCCAGGCACATACTATTGTTGTCTTAACCGAGTTCCCTCTTCAGGCGTTGCTTAAACACATCGATCTCTCTGGCTGACTCACCAAGTGGGCTGTGGAATTGGCAAAATTTGACATCAAGTTCCAACCCAAGACAGCCATCAAAGGCCAAATCCTGGCCGACTTCCTTGCAGAATTCTCTCCTCGGCCAGAGGATTCTCAGGCCGACAAAGCCCTTGCCGAACAAGCCCTGCCGGAGTCGCTGCAAAATCAGGACTCGTGGAGAATGTTCGTCGACGGAGCATCAAACTGCCGAGGGAATGGAGCCGGAGTTGTTCTCATTTCTCCTGAGGGCATCACTCATGAACATTCCCTTCGGCTCAACTTCAGCGGCTCCAACAATGAGGCAGAGTATGAAGCACTTCTGGCCGGACTGAAAGTTGCCGAAGAGCTGGAGATTCGGAACATCAATATTTACAGCGACTCTCAACTCGTGGTCAACCAGGTCAACGGTGACTACGAGTGAAGAGATAAGTGAATGGGAAGATATATGCAGAGAGTCAAAGAAAGAATGGGGCTATTCAATCAAATCCAAATTCAGCAGGTCGGTAGGGAACAAAATGCCCATGTCGATGCTCTAGCCGGAATAGCCTCAGCAGCAGAAGTCATAGAGCAGAGGACGGTCAGCGTCCAAAATCTAGATCAGCCAAGCATTGAAGTGCCGAAGCAGCAAGTCGTCTTCTTCATCAGCCAGAGTCCCAGCTGGATGGACCCAATCATTTCATTTCTGAAGTACGGCTCACTCCCAGAAGACAAGAGAGAAGCCCACCGAATCGTGCACAAGTCGGCCCGGTTCTGGCTTGGCCCTAAGGACAAGTTGTACCGACGGTCATTCTCTGGACCGTACCTCTTTTGTGTGCACCCAACATTGGTGGAAGGAGTATTGCAGGAGCTCCACGCCGGCAGCTGTGGAGCACACACTGGGGGAAGATCAATAGCACACCGAGCTATCTCCCAGGGGTATTGGTGGCTGAAGATGATGGAAGACGGGGAGCAGATAGTGAAGAAGTGTGACTCCTGCCAACGGTTCTCCCCGATCATCAGACAACCTACCGAAGAGCTTACACCATTGACCAGTCCATGGCCTTTTGCTCAGTGGGGCTTGGACATCGTCGACAAGCTCCCTACGGCACCAGGAGGCTTCAAATTTCTAATTACAGCAACAGACTACTTCTCCAAGTGGGTTGAAGCTGAGCCGTTGGTCACTATAGAAGACAAGGATGTGAAAAGATTTGCCTGGAAGAACATTGTCTCCCGCTTCGGCATCTCCTACGTCTTCATCTCGGACAATGACACTCAGTTTGTGGGGGACCTCTTCACCAATTTCTGTGCCGAGCATAGAATCAAGTTTTACAACTCCACCCCTCATTACCCGCAAGGCAACGGTCAAGCCGAAGCTTCAAACAAAACCATCGGCAGCGGAATCAAAAGAAGACTTCAAGCAGCCAAGGGAAAATGGGCAGAGGAGCTCCCCAGCGTTCTGTGGGCCTACCGAACGACCCCTTGGCGCTCCACAGGGCAAACCCCATTCTCTTTAGCCTTCGGCATGGAAGCAGTCATCCCACTAGAAGCCGGGCTACCAACAATCAGAACCGAAGGATTTGACGAAACAACCAACAACGCAGCAATTGAAAAGGATCTGGACCTGACCGAAGAAAAAAGAGACTCGGCTAGGATCAGACTAGCCGCCTACCAGCAAGGAGTAGCCAGAAATTTTTCACGGACGGTCCGGCCCAGGGCATTCAAGGTTGATGATCTTGTCCTAAGAAAAGTGGTGGGAAACAAGAAAAAAAGTTCAGACGGCAAGCTCGGTCCAAACTGGGAATGGCCGTATAGAGTGACCGGTCACGCAGGGACCAGGGCTTATCGGCTTGAAGACCTGGACGACACCCTAATTCTAAGGCCGTGGAATGCTACAAACCTGAGATTGTACTACCACTGACTCTGTAAATCTGGCCTAAGGCCCTCAATCAATGAAAGTCTGGTTCTCAAAATTCTTGCGCAAAATTTTTTATCTTTCGCTTCGGTGCAAAACTACCAAAGCAGCTAATAGTTGCCGTTTATCTACAAAACGTGCATGCAGCT
>NMUG010001483.1:0-17805 GCA_002855965.1 Monotropa hypopitys | reverse complement strand
TGGACCAAACCAAGCAAAACCCTCTCGGGATTTTCCTCCGTCCGAAACAAAACATTTCCCGTCCGGACGGGCATGCACAGTCCAAAAATTATCGCGAAGTATTTTGGCCATAACTCCTTCGTCCGACCTCCGATTGAGGTGATTCAAGTTGCGTTGGGTTCGTATTTAAATTCTCTACGACTTTTACGAAGAAAGATTTTAGATTTGAAAATGTATCGGGTCGTTGATGACTTGGAAGCGATTAAGAACTCACCCGACTAATCAACCGTCAACAAACATCGTGTCGGGGACTTTCATCCCACCCGGGCTTACCCGACCTGACACACGATGATTATAGATGCCTTCAAACATTTCAAGAAGTTAACGATAAACCACTTTTGATTTATTGGATTTATTAACGACGAGAAGAATTCGTTAAAACTTTTGGAGTGTTACAAGGCAACATCATTTCGATATACCCCTAGTGTATATCGAAATGCAACTAGTTGACTTCTTATTTTGATATGCACACATGTGCATATCAAAATACTAATGGCCCGAAAACTCACCGATGAGAATTTGCAAAGGAGCATTTCATTATGCCTGCTTTGCATATCGAAATGATGGATGGCTAGGCCAATCCACATAGCATGCATATTGAAATGCAGGGGAGTTGGGCCATTGCTTATATCGAAATAAAGGGGAGGAAATGAAAGACTAAATTTCTTGGATCGTGATTGTCGAACACTCGTGGCAATCACCCGAACATCCATGAACACCTCAAACGTCCATAGTGAGCATACTCAACTCCTCGAGATCCCAAGATCATCTCGGGGAGGCTCAGGAAAATAAAAGAATCAATTTGGGAATTGATTTCAAATGATTTATGGGAATATTAATTCAAAAGAATTAATATTAATTTGCTCCAAATGAAATGTAAATGAATATTTCAATAATTAAATATTCCCAAGAATAAATTCAAAATAGCGGAAAATTATATTTAAATTTCTAAACCGTTATAATCCATCCTCCTTAAAGAATTTCACCCTCGAAATTGACAAGATCGAACACATAGAGATACCATAAGATGGATAATGGATTTCACTAGAAGTACAACAAGATGAACAGGAAATTACACTAGGAATCAAATAATTCCGGATATTTCTCCCGGATTTCATTTTCTCTTTCCCAAGTAGCTTCTTCGATATTATGATTCTTCCAAAGGAATTTGACGAGAGGATAGTCTTTTCCCGCAAGACTTTTTCCTTTGAGTCCAAGATACGAACGAGACGTTATTTATAAGAAACATCGAATTCCAAAGCAATGGACGACCAATCCAAAACATGAGAGGGATCGGGATAATACTTATGGAGCATAGAAATATGAAACACATCATGAACACTTGAGATTTGATAAGGCAAAGCCAAACGATAAGCCAGTTCCCCTATCCATTCAATAACGTCAAAGGGCCCAATAAAGTAAGGAGTCAACTTACCCCTCTTCCCAAAATGAGTAGTTCCACGACGTGGTGACAACTTCAAGAAAATATGATCACCAACTTCAAAGGACAAAGGACGACTACGATTATACACATAACTCTTGTTACGACTTTGGGCGGTCAACAAACATTGATGGATTAACTTGATTTGTTCAGCGGTTTGGTTGACGGCGTCAGTACCCATTTCTGCGACATCTCCAATGTCATACCAACAAATGGGTGACCGACATAGTCTCCCATATAATGCTTCGAAAGGTGCCATTCCAATACTTGATTGGTAGCTATTGTTATATGCGAATTCGACAAGGAGCAAATGGTCACCCCAATTTCCTTGATAGTCTAAGACGCAAGCACGTAGCATATCCTCCAAGGTTTGGATGGTGTATTCCGACATTGTATCGATTTGAGGATGGAAAGCCGTACTAAAATGAAGCTCGATGCCAAAAGATTTTTTCAAGCTCCTCCAAAAACGGGAAGTAAAATGAGGATCACGATCGAATACGATGAAAAATGTCCTTCCATGAAGATGAATGATCTCACGAATGTATAACCGGCTCAAAGAATCCACAGATTGAGAAACTCGAATAGGTAAAAAATGGTCTAACTTGGTTAACCTATCGACGACCACCCAAATAGCATCCTTGCCATCCTGCAACCTAGGCAAACCAGAAACAAAATCCATAGTGACATGTTCCCACTTCCACTCTAGAATAGGTAAAGACTGAAGAGTACCCGTCAGACGTTGATGTTCGACCTTGACTTGTTGGCAGAAAAGGCATCACCTAACAAAATTTGCGACATCATTCTTCATTCTGGACCACCAAAATTGTCATCGCAAGTCATGGTACATCTTATTACTTCCCGAATGGACTGCAAAAGGAGAATGATGAAATTCATGAAGAATTTTTTGTCGACATGGTAGAGGAACAAAAAACTTGCCTTGATAATGAACGCTCAAATCTTCAAACACAACCCAATCTCGAGGTGCCTCACCCTCAAGATACCTAGAATGCAAGATTGCCGTTTCTTCATCATCAACGTGTGCTTCCATGACTTTCTGAGACAACGAACACTGAACCGTCATGTTGCACAAGGTGACGTTTTCTCTAATTTCTTTGACATGATGAACAAATTCTCTCAAATCTTCCATGCACTTCCAGTCACGGATGGCTAGACTAGCCAAGTGACAAGATCGTCAGCTCAATGCATCATCAACTACGTTAGCCTTACCCGGATGATAGTGCAGTTCGAAATCATAATCCTTATGATTCTCCATCCATCGACGCTGAAGCATATTCAGTTCCTTTTGCGTGAACAAGTATTTGAGACTCTTATGGTCAGAAAACACCTCAAATTTCTCACCATAGAGGTAGTGATAGGCACACGAATAAATCTATTGCATGTGTCTATCTAGTTCTCTTAACACTTTTAAGAAAGATAATTTCATCTGTTTATATAGTTTGCATGTAATCTATGTTTTGCTTAGTAAACCCAGGAAACAGGTTAATTCAGGCCAATTTGGGGCTAAAGAAGTGTATGGAAGTTTTGAGGTTCGAGGCGGCAGAAGAGATAAAGAGTTGGGTTTAAGACCATAGAAGAAAACAGGCTCGTTATCGATAACTATCAGTTCGTTATCGATAACCAGCAGAGACAGCACCAAGTCAGATTTCCAGAGAAGATCGTTACCGATAACGGACTTCAGTGTTACCGATAATGAAGGATTGAAGCCAACCAAGCCAAGAACTAGAGAAGATCGTTACCGATAACAGACTTCCGTGTCATCGATAACGAAGGATTGAAGCCAACCAAGCCAAGAACCAGAGAAGATGGTTAACGATAACCATCATATGGTTATCGATAACAACTGTTGAAAATCCAGATTTATATTGGATGGTTATCGATAACGGATCATGATCTAGATCTGGTTATCGATAACTAACCCTGTGCGGGAAAATTTGCAGTTTTAAAATTCGATTTTAAGGTTATATGTGTAATATTTTAAAGATTAAGAGGGAGGATATAAAAGCTTAGAGGGGGAATTCGTAGGTCAACTTTGAAAACATATTCTTAAGTTTGTATTAGGGCTAGAGGGAGGAAGAGGAGCCTCCATCCTTTTCTCTCACCTCCATTGTCGTCTTCTACATTAAGCTTTTCACCCAAGTGTTTTTCTTTCATGATTTGAGTAAGTTGATGTTTGTAAGACTATTGATTCTCTTTACTTGCTTTATTTCATCATTAGTTATTAATAAAACCTTTGTCTTTTTTTCAAATTTCTTTTCCATTATGTCCTCTTCTTCATTGAATGTGGATCCCCCTTCCACCATGAGTGAGTAGACTCATTAGTGTGGTTGGGAATGAGTTGATCTCTAACACTTGTTCCAATGGTTTCTCTCTTCTATTTTCAAGTCTTGGAATACTTACATTAGGGTCACCTTTCTTGTGTGATGCCCTCTTGGTAGATCAGGTATTTGACCATGGATTATCGCGTACACGAGAGCCAAGGCATCCGTGGTGCTCAGACCATCTTCTATAGAGGGGGTGATACATGTACAAGGCTCTGCCCAGCGTGCCTGCGTATCCAAGTCGTTATTCAATGAGAAACCTACGGTGCAATGATGTTAGGATTAATGAACTCTCCAACCACACGCTTTCTCTCATAAGGAAAAATTCGTAGTTAAGATTTCTTAGTATTTTAGTTGAAACAAAAATTCATCTTTGTTATTTTAGTGCTCTTAGTTAAATTTCCAATCATAAACAATTCAAGGCTAGCATCCAACTGCCTCTCACCTGATCTTTATATCGCTTCTGATTTCATTAGCGCCTCCTTGTGGATTTGACTCCGGTACTTCCGGATTTATTATGCTCGTGCGACATTGATTCCCTATGCTTGGGGAGCATCGTTTTATTACACATTTTGCACACAAGCAGGTAGTTCCTCCAACTTTTCAAAGCAAAAATCACCGTGGCGAACTCCAAATCGTGCGTCGGATAGTTCTTCTCGTGGACTTTCAATTGATGCGACCCATAAGCTACAACTTTTCTTTCTTGCATCAATACACAACCAAACCCATCATTCGAAGCATCGCAATAAACGGTATAACCAATGCCTCTTTCTGGAACGATAAGAATAGGAGAAGATGTCAATCGTCTCTTCAACTCCTCGAACGCAATTTCATATGCATCATCCCAAACAAAATGGATGTCCTTACGTGTAAGATGAGTCATAGGAGCCGCCATATGAGAGAAATCGAGGACAAAGCGCCGATAATAACCCGCAAGACAGAGGAAGCTACGAACTTCGAATACATTAGATGGTCTAGGCCAAGAAAGAATGGCCTCAATCTTGACCGAATCAATCGAAATGCCGTCTTGAGACACCACATGCCCCAATAATTTTGTAATTTTATTTTCGTTGTTTTGGTTTATGGGTTCATTTGAACTATCGGGCTATGTAATTTTAGTTGGCTTTAGTTTTTATTTAGATCGTGCGAATTTAAGCAAGTATTGAAGATTTCTTCGATTCGCAAAAATGTCTCATTTCATTTAGTCCATTTGTATTTTTGTGTGTGTTTAATTTAGTCCATTTGTATTTTATTTTGTTTTGGTTGTTCCTTTGCATTTTTTGCTAATGGGTTGGCTTGTGGAGTGTTTCCATTTGTGTGTTTTCGCAGCAGTGTATTGAGTGAAATTACAGAGCTTCACACAGCGACAACTCCTCGATAGCGCCATGGCGACGACACTCGTGCCGCTAGTGCCACGGCACCGCTCAGCGCCCGGCGATACAAATAGGCATTGCGCGAATGTTTTGGCCATTTGTGTTTTTCTCTTTCTCTCTCTAAACGGTTCTCTCTCTCAGCTCTCTCTCCAGACCTTGTTTTGGATAAGTTTTCTTCAATCTTTTGTTATTCATTTCATCTAGGGTTGCTAAAATATGTCGGGCTCTTCATCGAACCCCCGTGGTTGGAAACATCCCTCTGATACATGCCTCCATTATCAATCGTTTTCGTCCACTCGAGCTAAGGAGATGTATGAACTCTTTATGCACAAGGGATTAAAATTGGTCGAACGAAATATTGTTGTTTCTGAGTTTGCCTCGATTGGTCTTCCTGATCAACTTGCTCTCCGAGGTTGGCTCAGTGCATGTTCTAGACATGAATATAGCCTCCCGATCTTAGTTGTAGAATTTTTAGCAAATAAGGGTTCAGTGAATACTGATAATGAGTCCTTTTGTTCCATTGTTCGAGGTGTGCGTGTGACATTCTCGTCTACCGCTATTCGTAGTCTACTTAATCTACCCACTGTTGATAATCCTCCATGGCCGTTGCCTATTGACTTTGCTCCCACCATTGCTAGTATCATATGCAAAGTCACCGATGGCATTGGTGATCATGTCATACCTATTGTTCATAGTCACTTGTCTCCTCATTATCGCCTATTGAACAAGCTTGTGTGTTCCGTTGTCGAACCTACTGATCATATACATGGTATTCCTATCCCACGGGTTGAGTTGTTGTATGGTATTGGTCGATGCTTTTCATATGATCTTGCATCTCGTATGTGGTGGATAATCTACAACTATTCTACTCATCCACATGGTACTGCGGGTATTCCATTTCTCTATATCATTACTCATTTTTTGAATGCTAATCATGTTCCTTCTATTTCGGATGAACCTCGTTCATATCCCAAGCGCGACATCTCTCGCGTCACTAAGCATGCTTCTTTGTCTCGGATAGGAGAAGTTTGCGGTCCTGGTCTAGAAGAGTTTGTCACAACCCATCCCGATCTCGGAATGAGTCCATGACCGGCCAACGAGCAAGCTCGCTAAAGGCCTAGATAAAAGAGTTGAAGAATTTCTTAACAATATAAATATGCGGAAGCGTGTGAACAAAAACGAGAGCAGTGATATAGATGTTCTCATTAATTTTCCAGGATTACATCATAAGGCTTCAAAGATAGCCAATACATCAAAAAGGTACAACAGAAGGCTCCAAAACATTATTTAAACAAGAGCTTCCACGTCATTCTTCATCCTGACCTGAAAATGGTTTTAGAAAACGCATAAGCTATAAAGCTAGAGTGAATTTCTACATACTGCAGTACAAGTTTCATGGACTCACAATATTCCCTGCAAGATTAGTTTCATAAGCAAATATGGCTCAAAGGCTCAATAGTGATAACAATGCTTTATAACAGCTTTCCTTTACTTTGATTTTTATGCCAACCTGCATTTCACAGTATATCTTTCATAAACTTGTCTTTCCATTATTTCATTGTATTGCCCCTGTCATATGAGCATTCATACTTTTCATATTCATGCCTCCGCTTGTGTCATATAAGCGTATAGTATCATTATGCTTGTGTCGTATAAGCATATTGTTTTCCAAAGCTATGCTTCTGTCGTATAAGCATATTCATGATTATTGTGCCTTATGCTTTTATCGTATAAGCATTTTCTAGGCCTTATGCTTCTGTCGTATAAGCATATCAATCATAGGCTCATATCCATGCTTTTGTCGTATGAGCATCTTATTTCCGTTTCATCTCCATTCCAATTTCTTTCTCCCTTTAATGCATTATAAATCCTTATCGTATGGAATTTCATAAAACAGTTTTCCAATTTGTTCATCCATGGTAAAAGAATTTGTGCATGATCCATTCTTTCGAAAACTTCTTTTGGAAATAACGTATCATTTTGGGTTTAGTAACCATAATTATAGTTCCAAAGGAAATGCACTGAAAAGTACGAGTAGAGCAGTATATAGAGATTCACCTGAATAGGATCCTTAAGCTTCTATTTCTTCTTCTTCTTCAACTAGCCCAAATCTGGATAATAAGTCATTAACTTAGTATTTAAACAAGGAATTCTGCCCCAAACATACACTGCCGAGCTGAGATGGCCGAAGGCTCAAGTCTGTCGAAGACTTAAGTTGGCCGAAGGCTCACTAACCGAACACTACTGGTCATCAAAAAGGTTGATTGTCTAAGGTACTTTGCCGAAGGATTACTTCCGAACTCCCACGGTCCAGACAGATTAAATAAAAACCAAAGATAACTCTTCCAAGGAGTTGCAAGCCTTTCTAGGGGTGTCAACCTGCTTAGGTTGAGCTGACCTTCTATTACTAGGTCGGTCGGGTTATTGCCGAGCTGAAACGCAGTCGGTTGGCTTAGTTTGCCGAGCTGCCATACTAAGGTCCGGACACCATCTGATCAGAATAAAAAACATAGGTTTCAATTCATGGTTTCAGTCGGGTAATTGGTCGAAAATGACCGTAGGCCTGTTTAAGAGATCTTGGGATACTTTCCCGAGCAACCAAAGTTGTTGCCGAGCTGATTTGGTCAAAGAACGGCTGAGTTCTGCCGAGCATAATTTGCTTTGGTTAGAATGATGGTCAATTAATTTGTATGAGCAAAGTAGCGCGGCCAGACTGACAAATGACGTGGCCGAACTAAATAATGACATGGTCATAAGCTTAGCCGAATGCTAGCTTTGCTGAGTAGAAACAATGTTTTAATGGCTTGGCCGAGCACAAACTCTGCCGAGCTTAACGGCTACGGTCATGAGGGACAACAATAGTATACGGGAAGACTCCGAGTGAGTCTTCTGAACTGATTTTACCAAGGCTGGAGTTGGTTAAAAGTCTGCCGAACAATGATTTACTATCTAGGGCCTTTGCCGAACAGAAATAAGTCAAAGCAACGACTCCAAGTGCCGGTGCCACCTCCTGCCTTTTGAAATCATTCCACCAACTCCTAGTTTCACCTCTAAACAGAAAAGTCTCCAATATTACTCTCTGGTCTCCCTTAACACCCATAGTGTCTAGCACCAACTCCACACCTCCCTCATCCATTCTTCGGCCACTTTAGGATTATTAGCTCCCTCAAACACTGTACTACATAATCTTTTAAATCTCTCTAAGAGACCTATACACATACCTCTTTCCACATTTTGATTAGCTTGTAATTGAATCAACATTTGCTGACCCTCAGCCAACTGTGTGATAGCGGCCATCATCCGGGCCTCCTCTCCAACTACATTGGGAACACCCCCACCACTACCTGAATTTCCTCCATTCACACTCGCCTCCTCCTCAACCCCTTGATTGTTTTGCTCCATTGCTTTTATGAAAATCACAACACAAGAAACAACATGGTGGAAACAAGTATTAGATGCCAAAAACTCACGCATTAGTCAATCACACCTCAATGACTCAATGCATGACTTGACATCCTATGGTCCACTACTTATCCACCCTAACCTTAGCATTTTGTTATATTATGCTTTTCCGCTAAACTTTCCAAGACTTCCCATTGGAAGAGAACGTTGATCAGGCGTTCTTCCAATCGGATTTTGAGGCAAGTCCCATGGGTGCCAAAGACAAGCATAATAGTCCCAAAACACTAACACCACAACCTCCAACAATTTCCTCAAACTCATACCTCAAGTACAGATTCCATCTCGTCACATGGTCCCCTAACTCGGACGTAAAACCTATGCTCTGATACCAAGTTGTAACATCCCAAACTCCAAAAATACACAAAATATAAATTTTTTAAACTTCTTAACTAAACAAGCCTCAAATAAAATTTTCCAAAAATAAAGTAACAAGAACAATTGAACCTCAAACATAAAACCCAAATGTGTTGTAGAACTCTAAATCCCAAACGAAATAATCATCAAAAATAAACTACTGAGTATTACGATTTCTCCATTAACAGTCTCTGAAACAAAGGGCAATAAAGCTCTACCAAGGAAACTAAGAAGAGCTACAAGATAAAATCCTCCAAAAGTCCTCCTCAATATGGCACTAGCTCCTCAATCACAGCCAAGCCTCCAATGACCACCTGCCTTGTAGTGGACCGCTAACCCGAACCTATTTCTAAGACAAATACAAGGAAATAGAGTGTGAATATAATATTTTTAACTTCCATAACAAAAATAATATCAGTGATAGAAAATCATGAATATGAGCAGTTATGTCTTCCATTCCACAATGCAACTCATGCATGATACTTTATATATATTGACCAAAGCCCTTTTTTAAAAAGATTTGAGCATCACATGCCCTGAAAATAGCTACTACTATAGGTAGTAGTTCGTACGCCCCGCACACTAAAGTTTGGGGTACGTCCCACGCACCCGTTGGACTTACGCTGGTTGCCAACCATTGGCCTTACTAAATTGCCAACAACACCACCCGTCCCACGGAGGCATGCATAATATTTATAGATGCATATTATGCTTTCCAACTCAACTCATGCATTTATGTTTATGCATATCGTCACATCATGCCATCATGTTCATGTATCTCATTCTCATCATGCATTCATGTTTATACATATCATTCTCATCATGCATTCATGTGTTAATCACAACAACTATACCGTTAACTTCTCATGTCATAACAAACATTTAACTAAAACCACATTGTGACGTACAATTAAAAATACTACATCCATACATTCACTAGTACCGATGCTCAAACCTTCTCTTTGCCCTTGAGTGAGACCTCAATGCCTTCCTCGAGTGTCCCTGTCCATCAAACTAAAAACTTCAGTCCACAGAATAAATAATCTGACAAAGAGAAATGAAATCATGAAATTATATCAACTAATTAGATAATTATTTTTAAACAACTTATAAAAGTCTTTTAATTATCTCCTAAAATCTTCCAAGACATCCCAAGATCTTTCTTTCAAAATGTCAGAAATTTACAAACCACATTCGGTCGACCAATTTCCCGTGACCGGTCGACGCCACTAAATTGAACATACTGACATTCCACGACTGGTCGACCGCGTACACGTAGACCGGTCGACACCACATAATTGACCCACTGACTAACCACGACCGGTTGACTGCGTGTGCATGTACCGGTCGCGGCTGGGCAGAACCGAATTTTTCTGCAAATTTTTGTTTTGACAAACTCTAAATCTTCAACCTCCAAATCTTCGACCTAAGGCTTTAAAACTAACAATCAAAGACATTCAAAGTGTTCTAAACATTTAGACACTAAACATACTTGATTAGTGACTTCAAACCACCCTTAAACACACCCAATACTCATCAATCAATCCCTAATCCCACCATTTATCCCAAAAACGAGATTAAGGATTAAAACTCCGATCTAGCCCTTATTAGGGTCGAAATGAAAAATCGAAAACGGTAAAAAGTATCTTACTTGTGTTGACAACAAGATTGTGGAAGGAGTTTTCTTCAAACGATCCCAAGATTGACCTCCGGATTCAAATCTCCCAAGCTCTCTCTCCTTTGTTCTTCTCAAGCCACCACTCTTATGATTAGGGATTATGATTAACCCTAATGGAAAAACACTCTAATGACAGATTTTTAGGCTAAAATACCTAATTACCCTTGCTACTCACTCAAAACTACCCTTGCATGCCATTGTGCCCACAAATTACACTAATCATCTTTTAAAAACTCATTCTATTATACTATTAACTCTTCCATTATATTTCCCTTTAATTCCGTAATTCCAAATGAAATATCACATTTTTCCATCTCACCTTGATAATTGTTAGAAATACATAAAAAATATTATTTAAACGAGACGGGTATTACAAGAGGAGTCTACTTAATTTAGGTAATCTGGTCTGGCAACCGGCTCACCAGCCGGTCCACCGACCTAAAATCCAGTTCCCCTCTTTTGAAATACAAAATCGTTATATTGATGCTTGAAGTGTATTGGACTGCCATATTTGCCAATCAACGTCTCTGAAAATTTATTGAAAATATATAAGAAGGGAATGAATTCTTTGGTCACAACTTTTTCCATCTTTCTCTCTCAACCCTGAAGCTCTATTGACTTTCATTCCAAGGCTCAACTTCCACATCAACATACTGAAAATTTCCAGTAACATCTCAAGAGAGAATTCAAGCTTTATTGTATTTCAATTTTACTCTTTCTCTCTTTGATCTTTTCTTGTAAAGGAGAGGAACATACTCCTAACAAAGATCACTTGGATTCTTTTACTTTTGGGATCAAGGTAACCCCTTGGTGTAAGGTTGAAAGACCACCCTAGAAGGTCTTTGATGTAAGGTTTGAAGAACACCTTTGAAGTTCTTCAAGTTGTAACCCTTTAGTGATAAAAATTGTGGTTACTTAACGTTAGTGGAACTTTCACGATTTGTGGAAGAAGTAGACGTAGGTAGGGAGAGACATGCCCTACCGAACCACTATATGTCTTGGTATTCTTATTGTTTTATATTCTGTATTTTATCATTGCATGATTAGTTTCATTTGTGTTTGAATAGTATATATTAATATCAAACTATTTTCTAGATATAGTTTTTATTTGTCCATTGTTTTAATTTTACCAATTCACTCTCTCTCTCTCTCTCCCTCTTGATTGCTTCCGGTACAACAATTGGTATCAGATCTTGGTCTCTTGAATAAGAATTAACCATCTTTTAAGAGATCCATGATTACTGTTGCAACCTCATCTCATAATGAGGGACATTCGACAAATAGGCCACCATTTTTCAATGGATCATTATTCGCCTATTGAAAAAATTAAATGCGGATTTATATCCAATCAATTGACTATGACTTGTGTATGACTATTTTAAATGGTCGTTATATCACCAAGAAGTTGATTAATGGTAAAGAAATTGTTAAGTCATATAGTGAATGGCGTACAAGTGATAAAATAAATATAGAACTCAATTGCAAAGCTATGAACCTACTTTATTGTGCTTTGAATGCTAACAAATACAATCGTATTTCGGGATGCAATTCTGCCAAAGAAATTTGGGACAAGCTAATTATCACACATAAGGGAACTAGCCAAGTCAAGGAGTCAAAAATTGACATCCTTATATATTCATATGAATTATTTAGAATGCACGATAATGAGTCAATTTCTAACATGTTTTATCGCTTTAATGATATTGTTAATGGCTTGAAAGGACTTGGTAAGTCCTATACAAATTCGGGAATGGCTCGCAAAGTGCTACGATCAATGTCCAAGGCTTGGGAAACCAAAGCCTCCATCATCATTCAAACCATGGACTTCTCTACATGCATACTAGATAGCTTAATATGTGTTCTTATGACGGAGGAGATGCACTTGAATTTCCAAACCGAGTCCTCCAAACCCAAAAGAGAGATTGCCCTAAAAACCTCCAAAGATGATGAATCCTCTGTTGAGTCATCCGATGAGGATGACAAAATGGCCCTTCTCACCAAAAAATCCAAATATTACCTCAACCATAAAAAGAATGGTTAAAAGCACAAAAATAAAGAAATGAAGAAGTCTTCTTCAAAAACTCCTATCACTTGCTTCGGATGTAACAAAATCGGTTATATTAAATCCAATTGCCCCTTAGCCAACCCCACTACCAAAAATCCTTTCAAGAAGGCCATGCTTGCAGCTTGGGACAATAGCGATTCGGAAACCAAATCGGAAGAAGAAAGGGAGGTAGCAATTCTTTGCCAAATGGCAAAGGAATCAGAAGAGGTAAAATCTAGCTTTCTTGAAAATTTTCATAATTCTTTTGATTCTTTATTTTCTAATTATGAAAATTTCAAAGAAAAATATAAAGAGTTGAAAGAATTCACTAAAGAATTATCTCTTGAACTTGATGATGTTGTAGAAGAAAAAGGCTTGTTAGAAAATGAAATAATTGTGCTAAAAGAAAAACATGATAAAGAAATTGCTAATTATATTTCTCGTCAAAAGACCTTACAAGATGAAGTAGAAGACTTAAAAAATTCACTAGCAAAGTTCACTCAAGGAAAACATAATTTAGACATTCTTTTAGGCAAACAAAAAATGTCATTCTATAAAGCGGGTTGTGGTTTCAATCCCAACAAAAAGAAAGAATTTTATAAAGATTTATTATTCGAAAAACACAGTCATAAATGTCATTATTGTAACAAGGTATGTCACATATCGCCCCCTTGTGCTCTGAAAAGGACTTCATATAATAATAAAAAAATCATTATACAAATTTGGGTGCCTAAAAATAAGATCTCACCAAATTGTTTAAGAATTAATGTTCCTAACCCTAAAGGACCCAAAATTTGGGTACCAAAAGTTATGCATTAAATATGTTTTGTAGATATGCTTAAAGACCATTTCTTCCAAAAGGAAATGGTACTTGGATACTAGATGTTCAAGGCACATGATCAGAAATTCAAAAGCATTTACTACTTTCACACCCAAGGAAGGAGGAGGAGTCACATTCGGTGATAATGGTAATTGTGGTAACCGAACAATACATGGCCTACGGGCTGGATCAAGGACCAAGCCCGTTGGGGTAGGCCCAACATGGGCTAGATGTGTTGGTTGGACCAATTGATGGGCTACCAGCCCAGCATGCATTTAGACTGTATGGCAGGATAGTACTACGGTAACCCGGGGGTTACCCATACCGGACCATTGGTCAGGACAAGGAAGGGGCTATGGCATGGACAAATCCATTATAGTACGGCCTTACTGGTGTACAGACTACGTCCCTATGGGCTAGATGTGGAGTACCGGAGCATCTCATCCTTTGGACATATTACTACCTGATTATGCATGATCTATCCTTGCTCTGTATGGAAAGTTTGGACTCTCCTAGATATTGTGACACATTATCTGAGATGGTTACCGATAATGGCGCCAGATTGGGCACTACGGGAATCCTATAAATGTAAACATTGAGAGGCTGGGTAAGCTCTCAATTCTTCTGGTTTTCACGGAGCTATTACACTGTTAAAACACTCTCTCATACACTGATCTGAATTTGGCATCAAAGGGACATTCCGACAGACGGTGTCGGGCAGTTCTAACAAGTTTTCTGTGGTTGCAGGAGCCTTCTAGAAGTTGTTCACATTTGTATTTTGGTGAGTAGATCGGGTCAAAGGTCCAGGAACCCACAACTGGCGACTTCACTTGGAAGAATAGCATCCACCACTATTTCGATCGACAATGCTAAGTAGTTCACATCAATGGCTCCACCAACTATTTCGGGACCAAATGATCAGGAGAACCAGAGTCCGGAGGATCTTATTGTTCTCTAGATAGTTAATGGAACTACTGCTGTAGAGACACTAGGGAACTGGACCATTCATGGTACAGCCCCATCAAGACCACTGAGTGCTCCAGGGCCTATATCTGGAATTTGGAGGACTAGATCAACAAAAAGGACGAAATAATCCTCTCCATCCAGGAGGATGTACTTCGGCTAAAGGAAGAGCTTTGAGTGAAGGAATCCCGCAGGATGGGACGGTCGGGGGAAAATCGGGACAGGAGGAGGTCCCGCTCCCCTGACAGGAGGCATCCGGAGGAACGCAGGCCGAAAGAGACAACTCACCCCACCACTCTGGGCGTGAGAGAAGAAGGAAAGAAAAGGCTACGGTGGATCTCTATCACGACAAAACTCCCCAGACCTTAGCATTGTTATGCCTAGGGAGTAGATCCGGACCAGTGGAATTCTCCACAGCAAACTGGGAGCCGAATTGGGCAAACAGTGAGACGGCGACCCACGGAAGCCAGCTCGAGAGGCAAGAGAGGAAGAGGAAAGGGAAGAAACAATATTGGGCCACCAAACGGTAGGATTCGGTGTATTCTAGGTCCCATGCTTGGGATAGGGGCGTCCAGTTTGGGGATCTCCGGGACAAGCTGGATGCCAAGCACATGAATGACCGAACCACAACAAGCGGGCAGATCTAGTCCACACACAGCTCATTTCCTCACCATTCATATTGGCCACTGATGCATATCGGCCACCGTACAGCTTTTCCGCACCAAAGTTCAAGAAGTACGAACCAACTTCTGATGCATACGTGCACTTGGTGCACTTCTGGAAAATGATGTCTTTTTATATCACTGAAGATGATCTCCTATGTAAGGTCTTCCCTTCCAGCCTGGGGGACCTTGGCCTCATATGGTTCGACAATTTGCCAGAGCAATCTATCAGCTTATTTCGGGAGCTATCTCAGGCATTCTTGGCCCGGTTCGTTACTAGTACAAAGAAGAAGAAGGAGGTTGATGCTTTGCTCATGCTCCGGATGGGCAAGGGAGAATCCCTCTGGAAATATGTAGACCGGTACTGGTAGGTTTACAACGAGATAGAGGGCTGTGCTCCGGGAACTGCAGTCCATTCGTTCAAAATGGGACTGGATCCCCGGAGAAGGCTCTTTGAGGATATGATGCTTTGCAGCCCGACAGATATGGATGATTCGATGTCCCGGATCAAGAAGCATTACCGACTGGAAGAAGCCCGGTCCGAGTGACTTAAAGATGAACTGAGCATCGGTTCAAAGCCCAGATCCAGAGTAGGGCCATTCTGGAAAGTCAACAGCATCAAGTTCAAGGATAAGTGGGTCCCCCGGCCTGATGAATTTCAAGGGAATGAAACAGGTTTCAAGATCCCAATTTATGATCTTCTCCGAAAGATTGAAAAGGAAGACTTCTTCAAGCTGCCCCACAAAATCATAGGGCAGCCCCAGGGTAAAAATGCTTCAATGAGATGCTCCTATCATCGGGACAGAGGGCGTCTCACAACCCGGTGCAGGTCCTTCAAATCATTCCTGTAGGAACAGGTAAAAACTGATAGGCTCTAGGAATACATTGATGAGGAAAAGGCGACAGTCAAACTTCCACCACCACCAGCTAGGGAAGACGATGAAGTCTTCAGGTGATCAATGTCATTCATAGAGCCATGGATGAAGCAATGGAGCACCGGATCAATGAAGAGATCCGGGAAAGGAAGTGCAGAAAGATGGTGATGAATATTGGTATGGCAACAAAGAAACCTAGGGCAGAGCCGGACAAGAAATGGCAAATAACTTTCACGGAGAAAGACTTGGAAAAGGTCCATCTCCCGCATAACGATGCCCTGGTCGTGAGTCTCTAGTTCGGCAAAGTCTTGGTTCGGAGGATTTTGATTGATCCTGGGAGCTCAGCAGACATAATGTACTACCCATTGTTTAAGCAGCTGGGGCTGCCACTGGATCATGTTACCCTCTCCGACATACCATTAGTCAGATTCAACTCAGCTCCGGTCTGTCCGCTTGGGAAAGTGAACCAGCTTGTTATGGCAGGCAGTAAGACAGTAGACACTGAGTTCACACTGGTTGACATCCCAAGCCCGTTTAATGCAATATCGGGTCAGGATTGGCTTCACTGAATGGAGGCAATCATATCCAATTATCTCCAGGTGGTGCGTTTCAATGGCTCTTATGGACAGGAGGACATCTATGGAGACCAGGTACCATCAAAAAAATGCTACATTGTAGCAGTCAAGGGCAAACCAAACTCAGCCCAGATATACTAGGTTCAGACCCCTGATGCTCTGATACTGAAAGATGTCGGTATGGAGGCCTCGAAAAAAGCAGTAGAAGACCTAGTCCGTGTCCTAGTCGAAGAAGGTAGCGAATGCTTCTTACTCATTGGGTCGGCCATGCCGAGACCAGATCAGGAGGATATGCTCTGGCTCTTGAGAGACAATATCGACGTGTTCACATGGACTTCTTATGAAATGCCAGGGGTCAGTCTGGATCTTATATGCCACTGGATCAATGTTGACCCAGCCTTTCACCCTATCGTACAAAAGGCATGTCAGTCTGCAGCAATTTATATGGAGGCTATCATTGAAGAAGTTGATAGGCTGCTGGAAGAATAGGCGATCCAGAAGGTGCAGTACCCTACGTGGTTGGCCAACACGGTGGTGGTCAACAATAGGAATGGGAAGTTCTGGGTCTGCATTGACTACACAAACCTGAACGATGCCTGCCTGAAAGATCCATTCCCTCTTCCCCAGATCGACCAACTGGTCGATGCAATGACCAAGAATGACCAACTCAGCTTCATGGATGCTTACCAGGGATACCATTACATTGCCATGTATCTCCCCGATGTAGAGAAGATGACATTTATTTCACCCAGATGCCTATACTGCTACCAGGTTGATAGATCACCTATGTCGCGCCCCGAAAATTTTCCGGTCTTCCCCGACCTTCTTCCCACGACGGCGGTCGCGAGGGAGGTTGCGTGCAAGGGGGAATTCCGTACTTTATTTTCTTTCGTTGGCTTAAATGCGACGGGTTTATGTTGTAAAAAGGACAGCTGGATTGTATAACTTAAAAATGTCAAATTAATAACAAATTGCAATTGCCGAGACAATATACATTTTATTATTAATCTGTTTTTCGGAGTCGCCACCCCGCATAGAGTTATGGTGTGCCAAGTCACCGGTTTTTGAAAAGGTTTAGTCTGCGAAATTCCAGAGTTTCAGGTTCGGGGATTTACTGTTACGAGTAGGGAAGGTGTTAGGCACCCTACATCGCCCTTTCGGTACTTCATTTTTCAAATCA
>NMUG010001482.1:0-17805 GCA_002855965.1 Monotropa hypopitys | reverse complement strand
CACAGCTGAGCCTCACTACATACATATCATCATAGAGTACAAGAAAATATCACAATATACAAAAATAAGTGAAATCCAATAAGTAAATACACATCGTTCTAAACAAATCTGTCAAAACAAGGGATGAGGCGATGGAGATAGAGAGAGAGATAGGTCGCACGATAGGGTTTAGGATGAATGAAAATGATCGAGGGGTAAAAGAAAATCGAGTTTAGCCCGAAAAACAGACCCATATTCTCCAACCCGATTCAGATCCGACCCAGATGAGGGGCATTCCGTATCGCACATGAATCGTACGATTCATGCGATAGGTGCTATTCAACACTGATTCTGCGATTCAACCATCGATACTACAAGCTATATTGTGATTCACTGTTGCGGTTTGTATCGATTTCGAGGTGAATCGAACCAAATCGTTCAATATGTATCGTGTATCGCACGATATCGACAACTATGATCTAAAGTAGAGTTGTAGTAGACCGTAAAATGTTAATGAGTCAAGTATTAGTCTTGATTGTCGCTAACATTTATTGTTAACGTTTGTTTGTGGTGGTTTATTTTATTTTGTGATAACAGGATTGCAGTATGAATCGCCAGGAGGAAGCATCATATAGTGTGCCACGAGAGGACGAGGTCAATCAATCGAGGGCACCGGGAAATCCGCCAGTGGCAGGAGATGTGGATAGACTTATTGCAGGTATGGCCACCTACATGGAGCATCAGGTTGCTGCTGGAGGAGATAGGGGAACTAGAGATTCAAGTAGTACCTTGTTTGAGCGTTTTAGGAGATTGTATTCTGTGAAGTTTGAGGGATCGGTGGATCCTAGTGATGCAGACACTTGGTTGAGAGGATTAGAGAGAGTTTTTTATATCATGGAGGTTACTGGCGAGCAAAAAAGTGAGGTTAGCATCCTTTAGCCTTAAGGGGGAAACTTTGTCATGGTGGGAGGCCTTTATCCAACAAACAACGGCGCCATTACCGGGAGTGGTACCAGAGGTGAGAGCGGTAGTCACTTGGGATATGTTTGTGCAGGAATTTAATACTAAGTACTATTCTGAGAGTTACCGATTCAAACAAGAGGCGGCATTTATTTCGTTGAAACAGGAGAGTATGACCATAGAAGAATATGAAGCTAGGTTTGATGCCCTATCCCGCTATGCTATATAGATTTGGTGAATACGGAGGTGTAGACATTTCTGGAGTGGTCTAGTTCTGACCATAGCTACGAGATTGGTAAGTTATAAGGAGACTTCATATGCTGATTTGGTAGAGACGGCTAGAAAAATGGGGAAAGACATTCAGGATTTGCGTGACTATTGAGAGGGGGTAAAGAGGAGTAGGTTGGACATATCGGATAGAACTGGAGGAAGTGTAGAGAGGAGTGTGGAGATGAGGTCGCGTGTTAGGAGAGAATCGGGGAGTTCAAGACAAAGTGGATCAGTGAGGAGCGGTGGTCAGGGAGAGTTTAGAGAAGGGAGTTTTGGTGGATCCATAGATAGTAGGCATTGTTTTGTATGTGGTGTCGCCGATCATCTGATTAAAGACTGTCCGAATAAGAAACCCGAGAGAAAAGGGCCACAGTGTTACAGATGTAATGAATTTGGCAACATCGCACCCCAATGTCCAAACCTTGGTATGCCGACAGCATCATCAGTTGGGAATGCGCCTAGAAGAGATAATCAAAAAGTCAATGCAGAAAGACAACCAGAGAGATGTTTTAATATTTATGAACAGCCGGCAGCATCGAAAGCACCGTCAGGTATACCTTATAGTTTTGTTTTAATTATTTCAGTTAGATATAAACTGTTAATAACATATGGTTCAAAAAAACGATAACAATAGGTAAGTGTTGGATTTAGAGTTTCCGATTTCGGGGACGAAATCTTTTAAGGGGGGAGGAATTGTAATACCTGATCCGAAAATAATAAATGTTGAGAATTCATAAATAAATTGTGGGAGATTAAATGAAAATTCTTATGAATT
Source organism: Monotropa hypopitys (assembly GCA_002855965.1). Lineage (NCBI taxonomy): Eukaryota > Viridiplantae > Streptophyta > Magnoliopsida > Ericales > Ericaceae > Monotropa > Monotropa hypopitys. The sequence goes on along the minus strand of NMUG010001482.1, from coordinate 15,821 downwards.
AAAAAGGATTTTTCGAGATATTGAGAGAATTAAATTAATTTAAGTGGAGAATAAATGAATTTTGAAGAGTTACAATTCAAAGTGGTAGTAGACTTTTATTAGAGTTGTAGAAATATAAGATTACTACCTAGGATGTATATATGAGTTAGCGGTGAGACATAGGATTTTACCCTAGGGGTGTAATCTAACTATTAATGACTTGGCTACGTAGAAACATTTTCCCAAGAAGCAAGTCTTGTTTTTTATTCACAAAAGTTGTCCAAAACTCTCTTCTGTATATGTATATTGAGAGCATTGTATGGAGAAAGAGACACATATGTGTGTGGGTGTCAAAGGACGGACTAAGTGTGTGAGTGTCAATATATGCAATTGGTGGTACTAAATTAGCTTAGAAATCACTAGAAATACAATAACAAGAGAAAGAAAACTCAGCTGTAAATATACTTACATGCAAGAACAATATAGAGAGAGAATGTGAGAGAAGAGGGTGTTCTTGAGAAATTCGTGGTAAGGATCATCAAGGAAGCTTTGGGGGATTTATATCTACATTATTTGGGTCTAAAAGGTAAGCAATCTCTACAAATTTCTAAGTTTAAACCATGATTATATAAGGTATTTTTGAAGAACACTTTTTCTGTAAATTTTTAAAGAACAAGGAAGAAAACCCATGTAATCAAATGATTTTCCAAGACAAATTATGGAATTATGTTTGTATATGTTTTAGGTAGTTGCACACAAAAAATTACGATTTTTGGTTGAATAATTTGATCAGAATTCAAGAATCAACATGAGGTGGTTCGACCAAAACTGCAGATCAAAAATTCAAAGGGAAACATGAAAAACACTCGTGAAATCTTATAATTTTGGAAAATAAATTATGGGGTTGTGTTGGTATATGTCTTAGGTAGTTATGTGACGACCTGACCCCACCCTGCACAATATTGTCCGTTTTGGCAGTCAAGTCCCAGTGAACTTCCCAGGTGGTCACTCATCTTTGGACTACTCCAGGATGAGCATGCCTAGCTGGGATGTTCCAATGGACTTTGACGCCTGCACGACTTTAAAAGGCTTTGTGTAAGGTAGGTTCATAATCTATTATTTATAGTACACACAACTTATATCCACCAAGCGATGTAGGACTTGTCCACTGATCCGGATGTCCCCTCTGGGACTCCAGTTGACACCTTAGACTGGGTGTCACAATCTTTCCCACTTGGACCACACGTCTTCGTGTGGGGTCAAGATTCTCCTTTGGTCCCACATTTCCGGTTGGTGCAGGCTCTGATACTATATATAATGATTCGCCCCCACCCTGCACAATATTGTCCGCTTTGGCCGCCAATTCTCAGTAGACTTCCCAGGGGGTTACCCATCCTTGGACTACTTCAGAATGAGCACGCTTAACTGTCAACTGGAGTCCCAGAGGGAACATCCGGGTCAGTGAACAAGTCTCACATCGTTTGGTAGATGTAAGTTGTGTGTACTATAAATAATAGATCATGAACCTACCTTACACTAAGTTTTTTTAAAATTGTGCAGGCGTCAAAGCCCATTGGAACTTTCCAATTAAGCGTGCTCATCGTAGAGTAGTCCAAGGATGGGTGACCCCCTGGGAAGTCCACTGGAACTTGGCAGCCAAAGCGAACAATATTGTGCAGGGTGGGGACGGGTCGTTACATATGGTATCAAAGCCTGCACCAACCGAAAATGTGGGACCAAAGGAGAATCTTGATCCCACACGAGGATGTGTGGTCCAAGTGGAGGAGATTGTGACACCCCAGTCTAAGGTGTCAACTGGAGTCCCAGAGAGGACTTCCGGGTCAGTGGACAAGTCTCACATCGCTTGGTAGATGTAAGTTGTGTGTACTATAAATAATAGATCATGACCTACTTTGCACAATGCCTTTTAAAGTCATGTGGGCGTCAAAGACCATTGGAACATTCCAGTTAAGCGTACTCATCCTAAAGGAGTCCAAGGATGGGTGACCCCTGGAAAGTCCACTAGAACTTGGCGGCCAAAGCGGACAATATTATGCAAGGCGAGGGCGGGTCGTTACAAGTTATATATGAAAAATCTCGGAATTTGGATGTGTAGTTTAGGAGAGATTCAAGTTTGAACAAGAGTCTATCCAGCTAAAAAAGTGAGCAAAAGCTACTAGTCTGAACCAGCAGGTGGATCGGAATACCGACCGGTATACCGTGCAGTATATTGGTGGTCCTACTGGTTGGCCATTTTGATTTCCCCGAGTCAAAAACCTGAGACTGAACATGTTTAGAACATTAAGGAGTATTTTGACTATGTTCTGTTCAAGAAAAATTAAAGTGAATAAGGAAAGAAAAATGAAAATATATGTTGAAAATGAAAATTCTATCTTTACTTTTATTATGCTATTTCATTTTTGTGCAATACTGATGCTCTAGATGCTGAATGAAGAAAACATGGTAATGTGCACATAAAGTAATTTGGGCTATTAGGTCTACCCTTTCTGATGTCTTTTGGCTCTGATTTTGGGGTATGATTCCGCAACAAAACGTCTCTTTAGCTCCTAAGTTTTTGATGGTATATGGGGCCACTGTTTCAGTGGTTTTATGAGAGCAGCCACTTTATGCATATTGTCAAAGGTTAGGTCTATCTCCAATCCTTCCCCTACTCATACCCTCAACGATTGGGGACTACATGGATTATGTTATGTTGTTGTTGATGCTATTTCATTTCAAATATTAATATGGTTATATTGTTTTAGGAGAAGGATCCAAGTATCCATACCCCGACGCACCTAAAAAGAAATAAATCCCTTCTAAGAGTCTTCGGTGAGTTTGTTCAGGTACATTAAACGTTGCGTTGTTTTCCTTGAGAATGTAAAAGCATGTTCGATTTGCTACCTTGATTATGGAATATGGGTTGTTTAGAAGCATGCTAGGGTATGTGGATTGTATAATTAGGAGCATGCTAAGGAGACATGTTGAGGATATGTGCATGTTGATTACTTTGCCTTATTTATAAGCATGTGGTATCTATTTGACAAGTTGTAACTTCTTTGCATTTTATACAAGCATGTTGCGGATAAAAGTTAAAGTGTGGAAAAAGTGTGTTGGAACCTTAATAATCAAGGGACCAAGGGATAGGGATCGGATGCTAGGATATAATGGCAAAAGTGATGACGATGGACATAACATATGCATGTCCCAGTTTTGGCAAGTAGACATACTTGCATATAGTTGTAGTCCAGTATGAGTCGAAAGGTCAGACGTCGTGATGCAATCATACGATGATTGGAATCCGGCAAGCCGGTGTGCTTGTAATGCTACTGATTCGGTAATGTTAGAAAACAAAGGCCAATGAGCCAGGGCCCGGTGAATTGGTTTAAAACAATAAAAGATGTTATGTGATAATTATAGCAAGGCAAGCCTTTAGGAAACAAGTGAGAGTAAAGTAGAGAGTTATGTTTTGATAATCTTATATGTTACATCACATATATCATGTTGTAGTTGGACTTTCATATTATTACATGTTGAGCATCTTATGCTTTTGATTTATTTGCAAAGTCTAATATAACTAACAAACTCCTGAATTTTTCTGTGATTATTTTGCATCGAGAAATCCATATTTGGATAGCTCAAGTTTGTCCACTACAGGGTCGAAGCTTGAAGCATTTTGGAAGAGTCATTAGTAGATTGCACTTCTTACTACTTGTTCTTTTGTTTGCCTTTATATTTGAGTTTCTGAAAAATAAGTTGTAATATGTCAGTTGTTCCTATTTGTAAAGAGTTTGCATAGTAGTTATTGGAAAGTAGTTAGTGTCATTATTACTTGTCGTAGTTATATTTTCTGTTTAGTCATGTCTCCGTGTCTGCACATGCATTTTATATGTCGGTTCGGAATGGGGCGTGACACGCAATCTTGCCCACTTAGGAACACATGTCCTCGTGTGAGGTCAAGATTCTCCTCTGGTACCACATTTCCGGTTGGTGCAGGCTCTAATACCTAGGGGTGAAAATCGGTTCGGTTCGGTCGGTTTTGGCGGCATCTTGGACAGAACCGGTCGGTTCGGTGCATATATTTTGTGGGCCGAAACCGACCGACTTCGGTTCGGTTTTATTTCGGTTCGGTCTTAATCGGTTTCGGTCGGTTATTTTTGGTTTTTCGGTTTATGTGTTTTTTCAGATTGGGCCGGTCCAGTTTTAGGCCCAAAAAACAGCCCATGTTTGGCCCAAAATTATGGACAAATGTGTTTAATTTTTTTTATTTTTATCTATTTTTATTCAATCTAAATGTAACAATTGGCCCAAAAAACAGTCCATGTTTGGCCCAAAAAATCTGCATTCAATTACAAAGAGCATGTAATATCAAAGAAAAATTTTTACTGCAAAGGTTTTTAATAAAAACATGTGATCTGCATTACAAACTTTTTAATAAAAGCATGGCAGACCCATTCAATTACAAAGAGCATGTGATATTACTGTTGGAATCAAGTTGGCCCAAAAAACTTTTTATTGCATTCAATTACGAAACAGCCCATGTTGTAAGTGAATGTTTTTTCGGTTCGGTTTATTCGGTTCACGGTTCGGTTTATTCGGTTACTTCAATGCAATATTCGGTTCGGTTCGGTTCGGTCCATATTTTTTTAACAAAAACCGACACCGAACCGAAAAACGGGGAAAATTATAATAAAGACCGAAACTGAACCGAATGTTAATGGGACCGACCATAAACTGAACCGAACAGTCAGTTTTTTCGGTCGGATCGGTTTTTCCGGTTTTACTTTCACCCCTACTAATACCATATGTAACGACTTGTCCCCACCCTACACAATATTGTCCGGTTTGGCCGTCAAGTCCCAGGGGGTCACTTATCCTTGGACTACTCCAGGACAAGCACGATCAACTGGGAAGTTCTAATAGGTTTAAGCGCCCGCACGACTTCAAAAAAACTTAGTGCAAGATAGGTTCATGATCTATTATTTATAACACACGCAACTTACATCCACCAAACAATGTGGGACCCGTCTACCATCCACCGCAATCTCCCCCACCTATGACCCTTTTGTCCTTCCTGTGGGGTCAAGATTCATCATGGGTGTCAAAATTAAACTCTGTCACAACCCTAACTCATCATCTGAGGTCATCGTGATAGAGCGTCAGGTGATTACTCAACCACCTCAGGCATTGCATACCATAAACTTAATTAAACTTTAATACGAGGATAACACAGTGGAAGAAAATATACATACATAACATTGAAAATAAAATACTTGTTTCACAATATATTACAGGTCCAAAATTATACATATTACAATCAAAAACTGTCTCAGAGCAAATTTTTTACAAACTACAAACAACTAGCTACTTACTACAAACAACTAGCTACTTACTTTTCCCTTATCTTCAAATATGAACAAAGAGCTACTGGTATTGATATTCTACTCCTAAAAAATAAATAATTTTTATAAGCAAACGTTCGTATGAGTGACATAATACACATATACGGGTTTTTTTATGAATTATGAATATGTTTCCAAAACAGTGCATTAAATTCTAAACATTTCATATATCATAAACTGAGTCATAAAATCATAACGGAATCATAATCAAATGTCATAACCACGGATACCATATTGAGTGCAGCCATACCATAACATAACAGAATTGTTACTGGTGCCATAGAAGATTCATAAACATATCATAGCTGGTAACCATAACATAATCATATCATAACCGTATCTAAAATCAGAAAAGTATGAATATTTGTGTTTCTATTTTCATAAAACTCTTATTTCCAAAAATGATTATAAAACTTATTCTTTTCTTTTAACGCCGTAATAGGCCATTTTAGAAACTTATCATCAGAATCCATATCATATCATATCATGTTGGGCATCCACAGTGGAATAGCTAGACATCTTATGCATAATCCATTTTGTTTATAGACAGTACGCTAGCCAATTATTCCCTCTAGTTGATAGGGCTAGATCGCTAAGTCATAGTATCCACCCTAGAGTAGGGCTCTCCGTCTGGTACGAGATTGTCTCTTATCATACAATCTGATGGCCAGTACTAGATTCACAAATAATTTATAAACATGGACTACTTAAAACATTTAATAGAGAAATCCCACGGAAGACAGATATATTTAGAAAGCATACCAGAAAATTCTCGTATAAATGTGCAATGTCACTCACCTTGGTCGTAGGATATAATAACGAAATTCTAATTACTTAGAGAAAATTTCTTTATTAATTTCATAAGTTGTTTACTTACTAATTTCTCCCTCTAAAGTCTACCTTTTAAACCATTTATTCTACCTTTATGCTAAATTAGACTTTCTTTACATTTCCCCGATATTTTTCAAAGTTTCGGTCCAAATTTCATCACACCGGTAGGGGGCCGGTAGCCCACCTACATATCGATCGGTATACTGGTAAATCTTCTCTCGGGTTTTTGGTTGGGTCTTATTTTACACAGACCGGTACATAGTCGGTATACCGCCTGGTATTCAATCGGTGATGAACAGCAAGCAGCCTTTGACTGCGCGATTTTGGCTCGGGAATCCTTGATTTGGACCCCGAGACATGTTTTCCTTATGGATTAAAGGTTCCAAGCTTCGTATACGAGCTAAAAACTACCAAAAACAAATTAAAACTACCTAAAAACTCGTTTAATTCACTTGAATCCTTTTTTGTAAATTTTTTTAAACTTTGATTTTAATCGATTTCTTTAGGTTTTCTAAGTTTCTAATACGTTAATAAAGTCGTAACAAGGTACGTTACCTGTTACCGGAGACGATTGCAGCTCTGACGACATTCCGAAATCATCTGATCTCTCCTCCCTCTTCTCCTCTTTCTTCTCTCTTTTCTTTCTTATTTTTCTTTGTTTTCTTTCTTATTTTCCTTTTGTTTTCTTTTGTTTTAGTTAGAAAAAAGTTGAAGGATTTAAGAGAATTGGAGTAGCCTTTGGACTACGCTATGGTGTGTGAAGGTGCACCATAGTTACGGTAGTCTTTAGGTCTAATTTTCGTGTTTTTTGTTTTCTTTTATATTTCTTCTTATTTCTTTAAATTCTTAAATTTTTTTCTTTATGTCCAAAAATTTTAGAATTTTACCGAACATATTTTATTTAATCTTACGAACATTTAATAAATTTTTAAACGTCTAATTTCCTTATTTAACCTTCTTAATTAATTTTTGATAACTATACATATTTACGATGATATTAAAATTCACGATGTTACACGAACTGTAGTCGATTTTTTTCTCTGTGGGTACGGGTATGGTAGAGGCCATGAATACCCGTTCGGATTCGGTTTAGGTATGGTTAATGATTACCCAAACTCGAACCGATATATATATATTTACGAAAATATCTATTGCATTAATGTAAAATAATAAAAAGAGTGGGTAACTCGAAGGTTAGGATCGTCCTTGTCATTTTCCCTCCCAAACACTCATTAATAGGTATCAACTAGGCATTGATTTTTAGTGAGTAACTCAAAGTGACGTCGTTTAACCCAATATATAAAACCTCGTATACCCGATCCCGAACTGAACCCCACAGTATCGGGCAACTTTGGACATAGCAATGTATTTTGGATATCAGGTACGGGTATCCCAATACCCGCCCCATTGCCATCCTTATCATGTCAAGTGGAAGTTTTAAAGAAATCACATTGGTGGTTGATGAGCATAGAAGATATCAAGAAATTAGACAGAATAGAAGGGACATCATGATCAACTAATTGGTTCCACAAGAAATTAAGAATATAAGATAGCATCAATGTCTATTACAGAAGTGAAGGCAAGAAAATTGACATTGTCCTTACTGATTAAGCTATCCTAACGGATTTCAAGGACTAATAAAACTTGTGTATCATCAAAACACAATTACTGTTAAGTACTCCAAAGTTTAGGATCGAGCTGCAGATGAGTACTTGCCAGCACAGCAAAACAAAACGTTGAATAGTTATCCATGAAAAATTGTACATAGCGTTCTCTTAAAGACCCTTCTAGACAATAGAGGAAAGGTAAGTTCGGGCATAATGAGAATCTAATTCTGGTTCTTGTCTATGCGGAAAGTTATTTCTCAACCCAACACGCCATCAATTGAATTACGGAGCAAACATCTACTATGCATAACATATAACAAAAGACTTCTGGTTGGCCACATAATCTGTCCGACAATAACTAAAATACTAGAATTCCACTAATTGTATTCCAATTTACAAGAGAAATTATGTCTTATCGCTTAAGTTTCAAACTCATGGCAATAACATCGATTTCATGAAATGAGGCAACTCTATGTGACAGATACCCCAATAGGATCAAAACAAATTATATTATCTCACAAATTATCTACTTGTGAGAGACACGGGAAATACACGCAACCTCATTATTAGTATCATCATACATGCTAACCATCCATAAACTGATCGGATTAACCACTAAAATAGTAGAATTCCACTAAGGTATACAACTTTATAAACTTGTCCCATCAATTTGAGGTTTTCAGCTATGAAAGCGACCTCTGATGAATAAGAATTGGTTAGTTAGCCCACCGACAATCGTGGCTCTTTATATTTCAATTTACAAGAGAAACTATGGCTTATCACTTTAGTTTCAACTCATGGCAATACCATCGAATTCATGAAATGAGGCAACCATATGTGTAACGAATTGAAAATTTATAAACCTTTCTCGAATATTTTCAAAGCCTTTTGTTGAAAATTGTGTTATTAATGTCGATAGGAAATAGGAGAAATTATTTGAGAATAATGAATTTTTAATTATATTTGAGTGTTGTGTTGATTCCCGAGGTTATTTTGTTGAAATTGTTGAAGTTTGAGGTATTTCAATTCAGTTGGGAGTGGGCAGTGTGCCCCTCTACCAATAGAAGGGGATATGCCTATCAGTAGAGGTGCGTTTTGGCCCCTCTACCCACGTTGGTATCGATACCCAAGCGTTCTGTGCCCCTCTACTGGTGGAGGATGTTCCTCTACCGATAGAGAGGTTCTGTCTAGTTGTGGGTACCATCTATCGATAGGAAGAGAACACCCAGTTGATAGAGATGTGTTCTGTCCCTAGTGGTGGTCTCTCTACCAATAGAGGAGGTACCTATACCAATAGAGGGGGATTCTGTCGGAATACATAGTTATTTGGGGCGCGAGGCGCAACGAGGTGCAAATGGCCTGCATGGGTCTAAGCGTGAGGCGCGAGGCGAGGCGCGCGCCTTATCGAAATGATTTACACATATGTTATATATATGTTATATATATAGAAAAACGCATATGTTATATCTATGTTTGCACATATACGTGTTATGTTCGCACTTGTTAGACATGCACATCAGTGCGTGTCTTTGCAAATTAATTTGAGATTGGGATTTTGGGAGAGTTCAATTATGGTCGGTCCAAGTCAGTTCCTAGAATCCATAAATATGTACTTATGTATATATGAGACATATCCATCACTACATGTATTTGAAAAATGAAACTCACTCTAAACATGCAATCCATTTCCAATCGATGCGAAGAGGAGGTCGACCTACACTGTGGAGAGGAGAGGACAATGAGATGTTATGGTTCGGTTAGTGGGTTTCAAATGGATTGAGTTCATTGTCGGGTATTTCCCAATGAGCTAGTTCCTCGTCAACATGAAAGTCGTGGTGTGTGTGTGGATAAGGCGCGCTTTATCCTGGGCCTTGTGCCTTGCGCCTCAACGCTGAGGCGCGCGCCTTATTACATCACCTCGCCTCGGACCACCTGAGGCGCCACAGCTGCGCCCCACCGCACCTCGCGCCTAGGCGCGCCTTTTACAACGATGTATCGATATAGTGATTCCCTCTACCGATAGAGAGGTGTGTATCTCAATGAGCAGTGGGTCCCTCTATCGATAGAGTAATGCATGTCTATCGATAGAAAGGCTAGAAGAGCACCTCTCTACCGATAGAGGGGTGTGTGGCTATCGATAGATTAGCTTTTCTATGGGGGAAATTCTGAATGTGTTTGGGGGCATTTTGGTTCATTGTGCTTGTATAAGTTGTTCCTCTAGGACACGACTTAGAACCATTTTCACCGTCCCCTTATCTCTCTATTCTCGGAGCTTCTCTCCTCTCCCAAAGCCTTTCTCTCTCCAAAATACTCCACCTTCAGTCAAGATTTGAAGGTTTTTCCTTCACAAAGTTTGTAGATCGGCCTTCGGAGGTCGTCATACTCAAAGGGTTCATCCGAGTTTGGGAATACAAAGGTTTTGCTCAAGAATTTTTAAGGTAGTATTGTCTCTAACTTTACTATATATGTTTGTGCTAGGTAAATTTCTATCAAGTATTAAAGTCTAAATCTTTGATTTGCTTTTGTATCATGATGTTTAATCTAGGGTTTGAAGTTTTCCCTTGTGTTGTCCTTGTACCATGTAAAGTTAGTCTTAAATCCTTGATTTCATGATTTCTTAAGATGTATGCTAGGTTAATCTTGAGAAAACCCAAATGTAGTAAAACTAGGGTTTGGGGTCTTGATTCCAAAATTGGGGCTTTTGAGCCTGTTGATCAATTAAGCTCAAATTGAGATTGAAAATATGAAATTGAGGGTCAAAGTAACATTTCGGGAAGAATTGAATATTTGGGTCATGATTGAGGGATTTTGGCTTTTGAGTCCTTTAAACAATTTTTATCAAATGGAATAAAATACACACATAAAGGTGTATAGAGGTGATTGCATGCGTAAGTTGTGTTGTGTATATGTGTTCTTGTACATTGGTGCGATTAGGAGGAGGATGTCCTAATGTATGTGAGTTGACGAATTGAGATGGTGAGGTGAACACTCTGTACTAGGAATGGTTAGGAGGATGGTTCCCTAACACGCCTCAAATGATTAAAATAAATTGACTAATTGGAAAACAAATCGTCGTGAATGTCGTGAAGTTGGATCTAGTTGGGAAGAGGTATTCCCCAACTTGCATTATATATATCAGTTAGGTGGAGGTATTCAACATGTATACATATTGGCTAGGTGAATGTATTTCCTAGCGTACATAATAGGGTGGTTAGGTGGAGGTATTCCCTAACGAGTTTATTTATCGGCTAGGTAGAGGTATTCCCTAACGCGCATACATATCGGTTAAGTGGAGATATTCCCTAATGGGTGTACATATTGGTTAGGTGGAGATATTCTCCAACATTTATACTTATCGGTTAGGTGGAGGTATTCTCTAACGCACGTGTGTATTGTATAGGTGGAGTTATTCCCTAGCATCCACCATTGAAAATACCCCACTTATAGCCACAATTTCTTGTTCATTATATAATGAATTTAATGATTCTTTTTGTGTATTAAATCCACAACTTAAGAGTATTAAAATCCATTTAGAATCATCTCAAATAGTTTAATATTTAATTATGAAAATATTTATCAAAATTAAAAATTGGTAAAAATCAATTTTTTTCAACAATTGAGTCTAAATACAGCTACTTCCAACCTAATTCAACCCAGTATTTCAGTCACAAAAAACCAAATCAGCTTGAAAACAAAATTCCAAACTTCGCTTTCTTTGTATGAACAATTAAGCACATGGAAAGAAAAACTAAAACTCGATATTTAAAAAAATATTAGAAAGGTGTGAACAAGCTTACCCAGGTGTAATCGTAAAGGGACCGGCAATAAAACCTCCTTCCACCGGGTGCCATGCAAACCACACGTAGCCCCCGAATCGAACGCGTGGTTATTGCCGCCGATCGTCGAAGACGATACAGAGATGGAATGGATAACGCCGCCGTGGTTGGTGATGAGGGGATAGATATAATAGGGAACGCCAACGCCATGGCTGCCGCTTCTTCTCAGTCCTCAAATCAAAACCATCCAAATGGGAAAACAAAATCCTTTACAAGGCACAGATCCGATACAAACTGGATCTGGCATGTGAACTCCGTTCGGGTCGAGAATTTGAGAAACCATATCCGTACCCGATATATTAATCATTTTTCTTCTTTTTCTGTTTTTCAAATTTCACTTTTTTTGTAGAATATTAAATATCACTTATTATTTTTTATTTATTTCGCACTCTTTTGTGTCGTTATTTATGTAAAATTAGTTATTTTTTATTCACATGAAGATTAATGTAAATTAGAAAAATGAAAATGCAAATATGAGTATGAACAGTAATAAGGAGGTGTGACTAACATTTTTACTTTTATATGGATATTCATTTTCGGTAGTATTATTGGAATTTATTAAGGAGTATGAAAATGATGATATTGTAGTATATTGCTTTATTGGAATTTATTAAGGAGTTATATGTCCAATTTAGGCCCCTTTGGGCCAAAATTACATTTTTTATTTTTTTTGTATTTTTTATCTTCAAACAAATATAAAAATATTCATTATTTGTCCTAAAATTAATTTTCGTGTTTTTTTATTTTCTACATCTTAGTATTATTTTTCTCACCAGTTTTTTACACGTAAATAAATCACAAAAATTCTAAAGGTAATAATTTAATCCAAGCAATTCGTCTACAAAATAATGTCGATTCTTTTAAATAATCCAAAATACTAAAAATATCAAAATTAATTTATGTCAAATAGTGTCATGGTCTATGTAGTGGCCGGATCTAGGCTTCGAGAGACCGGACCTGTCACTATGCATCGGATTCACTCATGGGCCCTAAGAGTCCTCTGGCGCCCCTACGCGTCGGAATTCCGGACCTCCGGCAAATACCATTCGGCGCAGCACCACATACGTCCCAAAAGAAGCATCATGGGGCTTGTCGGCCAAACGAACGCTGACCTCCGGCTACCACGTCGGTCGGTAGAGCATCAACATTATCCTTGTGGCAAGGACCCAGCTCCCCGCCGACCGAATCTCTAACGGAGGGTCCACCCTCCGGCAATGATACCAACACAGGGCCCCTTAAACGCCTATTCATGGGGCCCTTGTACATACGACCAACCCGGCCCACAAATTGCATCGCCCTATTTGGCTCTCCACGTGCACCATTCGGGCCTAAAGTCGTACGAGGGAGCCCACGACGCGCGGTCCACGCGTTAATCTTGAGCCCCAAACCAACATTTCCCTATAAATATCTCCTGTGAGGTACTGTTCATGGGATCTGATCCCCGACAACTACCGTCCGGCCTTAACTCGCTTCTTTCTATCTTTTCTCCCAAAGAAATATACTAACTTAAGCATTCAAGGCCCCATTGGTCACGACCGACCGGCGGGCAGTAATCTTTGTTTTACAGTAGCCAAGTAGGAGGACCCAATTTTCTTTTTGCAGGGACCAGCGCAAGCGTACGGACAAGCAACCGACAACCAACAACCGGAGGGCCATCTGCCGAAGGAGTTCTAGCAGATAACCAGCCACCACAATTGGCGTTCACGGTGGGACGACAAATCCCATCCTTGGTGGTAGCCTAACTTCTGTCCCTCACTTGATACTTCTCCAAGCCTCTCCATGGAAGACGCAAATACCTCACCGACGAATCAAGATGCCACTCACCCCGTCCTTCCCCCTCATCTACTGCACCACGTCTCTTTGAGGTTGTTCGCCTCTCCCTTCGGACTAATGTCGGAGCTCGGTTCGGCCTATGCAACGGCCATGCAACGGCCGACCACAAATTGCACCGACCCATTTGGCTCTCCACATGCACCATTCGGGCCTAAAGTCGCACAAGGGAGCCCACGATGCGCGGTCCACGCGTTAATCTTGAGCCCCAAGCCAACCTTTCCATATAAATATCCCATATGGGATACTATTTATGGAATCTGATCCCGACAGCTACCGTCCGGCCTCAATTCGCTTCCTTCTATCTTTCCCCCCAAAGAAAGATACTAACTTAAGCATCAGAGGCCCCATTGGTCACGACCGACCGACAGACACTAACCTTTGTTTTACAGGAGCCAAACAGGAGGACCCAATTTTTTCTTTGCAGGGACCAGTGCAAGCGTCCGGACAAGCAACCGACAACCAACAGCCGGAGGGCCATCCACCGGAGGAGTTCTAGCAGATAACCAGCCACCACAGTCTAAACTAGGACTGCACGAAAAATTTGGTGATATGTGAATTATATTCGATTCGATCTAATTCATACGTTTTGGATAAAAATCATGGATAATAGTTCGAATACGGATTTAAAAATTAAAAATTATGACTCATGGACTGGATACTAATTCTCATTTCGAATTCATGGATTATTCAATCCAGTCCGTAAAATAATAATATATATATTGTTGGGGGTAAGCCTTTCTTGTGGTGGTTCCCAAACTGCTAGCGGTGGAAATGGGCTGAGCTGCGCTACAAAAGAGAACACGTTAGCGAAATTGTTATTGGAAAATTGGGAAAAATCTGTGAAATTTCTAAAGGACCGGCATGCCGGGCGGTATGCCGCTTGCATACCGGCTTCATAACGGTCAGTGCATTTTTGGAGGAAAAATTTTAATTGTTTAAGAAAAAGATTTTTCAAGTCATATTAATCTGAAATTTTATAAATTCTGAAAAATAGTCAGATTATTTAATTTTCATCTTTAGTTATCAATATTGGGATATTTTTGATGTGGAGAATCTGACTTATTATCTGCGTTTTCAGGGGATTTTTCTAGGTGGTCTAATCCAGCCACATCCAATTCAAAGAAACCGATCTAAGATCCGATTGTGAGTGTGCTAGTTTACTTTTAGTTTTGTGGATTTTATTGTTTTCTGTTATTAGTTTTCCGTTAATATTGTATCTGTTTAGTTGTACATGAACACCTAGTATCATGCTAGGATTGTACGAGCCACTTGCTGTATTTCTAAAAATTTTGGTAATCTGATGATCCTGTTAAATCTGATAAATCTGAACGATCTGATATTCTGACACCTAGAAAGGTTAAATAGATTCTGACATTCTGATATTCTGCGGCCCCTTCGTGAGGCGTTAGTTGAGATTCTAAGTGTGTGACAGGAAATGAAGATTGTGAATAATCGAACAGTGCCGGGAATCAGTTAATTAAAGAAGATGGGAATTGCTTGAGTTCGGTAGGGAACTCTAAGGATGGAGGACTAAGTGGCGTAGGCAAATAGCAGAAAGACAGGTTGGTTTGACTTTAGAATTTTAAAGTTTGATTTCGAAGAGTTGGGGCGAGTAGTAATGCCTAGTGAAGCGATGGATTGAGAATGGTTATATAAGGAATTGGTGAGGTCTTGGAGATAAATTGAGGAGTAGAGAGGTGAGAGTAACATTTTATGTTTGGAGGTGAGATATTTCAATTGTGAAATGATATTTGAGGTCGGGATCGACATGTTTAACAAAAGAAATATCAGTTGGGTTTAAGTTGAGTTCTTTGGGAATGTTGAGAGATTTAGAATATGTTGAAGGATTCTAAGTAATGTATTTGGAAGTAAGATAGTATGCCGTATAGAAGTTGGGAGTGGTATTGGATTTGTGATCTTAATTTCGAGGACGAAATTTCCTAAGAGGGGGAGAGTTGTAATACCCGTTCCATATTATAAATTATTTTTAATAATAATTCTAAAAATATTATAATGCGAAGTAGAGTGAAGAAAGTTGTATAAGGTTATTTAGGTATGTTGTAAGAGAAGAAGGCAATAAGTAACTAATTAGGCCTAAGGGGTTAAATTAGGGAGTACTATATAAGTATCGGGTGCCTAGGTGCAATTGAGGGATGACATTGTTGCAAATGAGATTTTGAGTAAATGGCAAAGTGGTCTTTTGACCTAAAAACCTGATTTTTAGGGTTATAGATGGGGGGAGTGGGATCAAAAACAAGTTAGTGTATTGTTCTTGAGAGAAAGAGAGGGAGAGCTCTTAGAGAGAGAAGAAGAAGGAAGATCAAGGAGGAGCC
>NMUG010001481.1:0-17809 GCA_002855965.1 Monotropa hypopitys | reverse complement strand
GTTAATGCATTTTGTTTTGAAATAAAAAATACATCACAAAGTTGCATGCATAATTAAGTTGATTTGGATTTTGAAACATTGTATTGATATGAGGCTAAAACTCGGAAATCATCTTTGAGTTAGTAAACAACTAAATTAAGATGCATGTTTTGAAACATGAAGTGGACTAAGTCCTTATTTTAATACAAATGGATTTGGGATTTGAAAAGAAATGAATTATGCATAAGAGTTAAGTTGTATTGAAGTATGCATAAAAATTATGACAGGGTTGAGAGCTTCTCTCTCTAGATCTTAGAGAGAGAATGCACTTCCCGTCCATATTTTTGAATCCTATCGCCTCAGTTGTTGAGGTGTTTCGAAGGTGTATGCTTGCGGTTTCTTCCCATAGGAGGATGTCTACCAGTTATCCTCTTAAGTCCTGGCTTTCACAGGCAGTGAAGGAGGGTTCGATTTTTGCGGTCGAGAAGTCCTCACTGGCAAGTTTCGAGTCCTGGTGGAGGGAGTGGCTGCGAGGAGGGAGGGTTAAGGCAGGAGAAGGAAGAGTAGGTCTTTTGCGGTGATGGTTGCAGGTGAGGAAAAGGAGTTCGGGGAAGCTACAGTGGGGAATAGAGGCGATGTGGCGGAGCTCTTGGTATGACGAAGGCTGTCGTCGCAAGTGGCGAAGGGGTAGAGGTTGTGCGGCAGTGCGGTGGGAAGGCAGCGTGAGGACGCTGGTGGTGAAGAGGGGAGAGGACCACGCTAGTTGTGTTCATTTTCTTGTGGGAGTTGGTGGTTGCGAGGCAGGACGTGGATTGGTGCGGTTGGAGGTGGAGCTAGAGGTGTGTGGCGGCGCGGAGTCGAGGCGTGTCGTGTGGCAGAGTAGGAGGCTGGCGGCAGTGCAGAGGGGCGATGAGTCTTAGGGCGGCGTTAGGTGGCGGGCGGCGGAAGAGGTGGTTTCGTTTGTCTATCTCTGGTGCAGTTTTCATCGTGGCGGCGGTTAGGGTTTATTGTAGGTTTGGGCTAGCTCTCCATTTCCAGTGGGTTGCTAGTTGTTAGTTCTTTTTTATGTCTAAGCTGTTAATTCTCTTTTCCGTTTATTTTAGTTTCGGACTGACATTTCACATTGTTCAGTGGGGTGGTGTTTTATTGTATTAGGGAATAGTTAGCCGATTAGTGGTGTATATTGTATGGTAGCTGGGTGGCTGTTGTGGTGGCTATTGTATCTTATTTATATTTAATAATACTTTTACTTTTCAAAAAAAAGTATGCATAAAAATGTTTTTTATAAAAACAAGTCTAGAAATGACTTGTAAACTAAGTTTTTTATAAAATGCATTTTCGAAAGTTAGAACATCCACTCCCGATATAGACCTAGGGAAAATGGAGAATTGGATGATCGAACGATTTAATTAGGAGGCCCATAATATACCGAATCGAAGCTAAGATCCTAAAATACATGACCGGTCTAATAACCGGTCTAAGGACCGAATCCATCGGTGCTTAGACCGGTGTATAAGCCGGTGCATAAACCAGTCTGTGGAAATTTGCAGATTTCATTTTGGGTTTGATCGATTTTGAGTCAAATTATTTAAATTTGTTTTTAATTTAAAATTTATGATACATATACAATATATGTGGATGGTTATAAGAATTTTTCGTTGGTCAAAAGTGGGTATTTTAAAACCATTTGAGTTGTCATTTTCATAAGCCATTTTCGGCTAACTACTGTATCAAAGCAAAATAGACATCTCTGTTGCTTTTACGATTTGGTATGTGTGCCTCAGTGTTTCAGTCTGAGTAAATTCAGATCTTGTATTGCTTCACATATCTCAGACCTTGTCTGTCACGACCCATTCCAGAATATATTAAAAATAATAAATCTGGCAACGGATAATGACTACAAAGTACCACAACTGGAAACTCGAGTGATAAAAAAATATCACAACAACTCACAAGTCTACTGTAAAGTAAAAACAAACGCAGCGGAAATATCAACATAAAAACTCCAACAAGTAGTCTATAAGGAACTACACCAACCAACAACACAACTCACACCACTACTGACAAAGTGAGAACAGTCATCTCTCCAACCAACTACTAAAAACTGAAAAGTAAGAATCTCCGATATGGAGCAACCTCTAACAAACGGCTCGGCAAGGCAACTCGGCAATGACTAGAAAAAGTGAACCAGCTACTCCTCCTGACCTGGATATAAAATGAAAACAAATAGCAAAAGATATCCAGGAGTGTCAGCTACAACAGTCAATATATACACTTTGCTAATATAAAGAGAACTCATAGTGTACATGTAAAGTACAGGTAAAGAATAAGTAACTAAGGGATTGTGACTCTCCCCTATCTATCACGGAAGCATGCATTTATCCAAGGGGTGGTGACTCTCCCCATCTATCACGTACACAAGAATTGTCCAATGGGTGGTGTCTCTCCCCATCTATCACGTATACATGCCACATTCACGTACTATTTTACTTAATTTTTGTATAACATGCTCATTGTATCTTTTCATTTTGTTGGCCCCGCAGTTCCAACCTCAACACACAACATGTCACCGAACCGCAGCCCGACTTCAACATGTTAAGGGTTTCCCCCATAATCTTTTATGCCGTTGGCCTTGCAGTTCCAAACCCGACATAACACAATGCACATAGCATTTCACAATTCACTTTTCATGCCGTTGGCCCTGCAGTTCCAACCTCGACATGTCACAATCCACTTTTTATGTCGTTGGTCCCGCAGTCCCAACCTCGACATATAACAATTTTTGTTATTATTTTACATGCTTGCAAGTAGGAAAGGAAAGAAACTATTCCTAAGCAGTTACCACATAAGAAGCATGTAAGCACAACTACTACACACGAACTCGTATATAAACAAAGCACATATATATAAAAGGTAGCTACACACTCACTGAGTAAGGTAAGCTCGCCGTATGTGAATCTACTGGGGTGCCTTTGAAGATCCGGGCTGATCTCCTATTATAATGTAACCACGTATAAATAATCATTCTAAAATTTAAATTATAATTTCTAAGGATTTTATTTACTGATTTTTTAGTCTCTCACAATCAGGAACTTTTCCTCAAAATATTTTAAATTAATTAAATATTAATTCCCGATGACCAAAACATTTTCCCCCCAAAAATCCTTCTAACCGGTATGATAACCGGTTTACAGCCGGCATGCCGGCCGGCATGCCGGTCAATGTAAATTTTTATTTTTATGAAACACCAACTCACTGCCCAAAATTTACTATAACCGGTATGGTAACCGGTATGAAAATTGGTGTACCTCCCAGCATGCCGGCCGGCATGCCGTTTAGTACAAATGTTTTTACAAACTTCCTATAAGGTTTACTGGGTGTTTTAACAAAGGCCGGTACACCGCCCGGCATACCGGCCGGTATACCGGTGCGTATACCAGTCTTTACAGAATCGAGCAGATCGAAAATCTGCTAATCGGTTTGCTAGGAAGTAGTTGTAGTTGATTGCAGGTGAAACTTTTGGTAGCGTGGAGTGGTATAATTGAGTTAACCTATCCTTAGTGAGGAGTATTGGCATAAACCGGAGTAGAATTTTTGCACTCAAAGAGATTGTTATAAGTCCTTCAAGGCAAATACTTGGGTTAGCAAATTGCTATTAGAAGATTATAAAGACCTTTTTTTGGTCAAGTTATATGGTTGTATGGTTCAACTAGGTGGTATGAGATTGAGTTACTAAGGAAAGGGGTGAGAATGATTATAAGAGGTTAAAGAAAAGGATTGATGACTATAGTAATGTTGAAATAGTAATGAGAAGAACTATTGACTGAGGGAAAATCTAGTGATTTTCGATTAGAAAGGTAGTGGAGATGGAGATTGGTCGTTAAGTTTGGTTGGATAAACTTCAAGACTAATAGAAAATGGATGTTAAGTCATTTAGAGCGATTAGCACTGCGTTAGCTAGACTCAGTAGGATTGTGGTCCTTTGGCTAAACAAAAGAGGTCTTAGTTGGGATGAATATCAAGAGAAAGTTGTCAATTTTCTTATAGGAGTTGAGTTCAAATTTTGTAACCAAGATGGTGAATTCCTATTGTTGAGGCTAGTGCAATTATGTCGAGAGATGTTAGATTAAGAAGTTAAAGAATGGAAGTCGTAGTTAAGTGTTTTATGCGGTTAGAGATTTGAGCTTGAGGATATGAAATCTATAGGGTAAAGTTAATATGCCTAAACTTTTAATTAGATTTGGGAGATTATATCCTAGGATATTCGTGGCACGTTTTGCCTAATGTTTAAGGATAATTTTGATTTGTGGTTAAGATGTTGTGGATAGTTGGTCAGAGTTTGTATGTTTCTGTTTAATGAAAAATTGGAATGACTTTGATGATTTAGTGGAATGATGGGAAAGTATGTATGCACATAGTGGTACTCGAGTATAGAGTTAGGAAAGGTGATGCACATGTTATGTAGAAGTTTTGAGTATAAGGCTTGTAGGTGGTTATGCAACTTGAAAGTTGGTATGAGTTGCACCTGTAGATTTGTGGTCTATGGTGGAGAGTTATTCGAATGTTGGAGGATTTTGTGAGAACGCACAAAAATGTTATTTGAAATCTTAAGACGATTGACTTTTGTGAGCGAAGTGTGTGTAGTAGTCGTATCAACGTAATTTCAAGGTAGTTCTTTTGGGAATTTCTATGGAAGAGAGTGTTTACTCGTCATGCGGGTAGAAAAGTTTTTATTAAGAGGTAATGATAAGTTCAGATTTGGGTCAATATCACATGGGTACCAAGCTAGTTTGGAGAGTTCTGATATTGTCTAATAGTCTCCAAGGAAGTAGTTCCTATAATAATCATTATGAGTTGGATTTGGAATTTAAAACAAGTGTTCTTGTGGTAACTCTATAGTAGGTCTTGTTGTTTGTAAGGAAAAATAAAGTTGTGACTAGCATTGCTCTTCGAATCGCGTCGATGTGATTGGAGTTGTAGCTAGAAGCAATAAAAGTAGACAATGTTCAATTGATGAGAATTGAGTTCCATTGTGGTTAAGGAATGTGGGTTTGAGAGAAAAGAGTATAGTATCACCTTAGTGTGGAACTACAAGAAGTCTTGGATAGGCCAGATCATGGATTGTATGAAAATCTTTGTGGCGATAGAAAAATTTGAATTAATGGCCATGAGGAGATGGTGGAGTAGAGTATGTTTTTGAAGTAGAATTTGAGGATGGTAAGAGAAGAACTGGGTTGGTCTTATTGTGATTCTTCATGAGTGGATAAACTATAGTCATTGTGACATTTTTTGAGAGCAAGTTGGCAAGGGCGTTGCGATGTTAAGTCTTTGGTGTATCATTGATTATAGATTGCTATTGTCGTTTGAGGAAACTTGATGTCCTTAATGAGAAATTGTATTGGTATTCATGTTGGAGATTGAAAATGTTGTTCCTTTTTGCAAATCAATTGTGGGAATAGGAGAAGGAATGCAATAAGGACGAGGAATAATCGATGTAAGATTGTGAAACAGGAAACTTGTCGAATCTTTGAAAGATAAAACCTTAAAACATAATTAAACATGTCTCAAAGTTTTGAAACTACATAAGATCCAACAGCTTCATCATCATCATAGTACCCAACATCTTTGGTTCACATTTATTATTACATAAACCTCTACACAACTTTTACGAAAATAAAACCTTAAACTATTCTTGACACTGGCTGATAGTGGACGACATCTACTTCTGAGCATCAATCCTGCACATTAAAGATGGAATCCCGAAATAGAATCACAGGAATGAATAAGCATACTGAAATTACTATTATTAAAGCAACAGTGAAACAACAGTGATATATGGATATCTCAATATGAATCATTATTTAATCAAGAAATTATTTCGGCCTTCCCGACTTCTATCACCTGCAGGTCCTCAATATCCACCAAAATATTAAAAATTATCTCCTTTACTTGCCACCCATCTATGGTAGAAAAGCAATACAAAGTCCCAAGATACATTCAAGGTTGTTATCATCTACACCAAAACCTTAACATATGATCTTGGAACCTAAACATCATTAAAACCCATTGTCTCTCAATTCCGTCTAGCATTTCCCTTTTTAAGAGCTAACACTATTTGAAAATCATATGAGAACTTCAAACCATATCATTTTGTTATTTCAAGCACTGACTTTACACTCTTTTCTCAACAAGAAACTTTTACACTTGTTACTACACGATTTTCAAAAGAAATCATCTCAGCACTACTCCGATAACTATTTTTCTTACCCCAACTTAAACAATAACACCAAGCTATTCTAATCACCTCTGAAACCAAATGCATAAACTCTACCAAAACTCTAAAATTTTCTTATTCTCTGTAATTGCCCCTCATTCAGCAATTGCAACAATGCTAAACTTCAAGATGCACCCAAAACCTTAATATTACCTCCAAATCATCATTAATGACAATAGGCACAAGTACATTGTAATGACCAGCCCCGCCCTGCACAATATTGTCTGCTTTGGCCGCCAAGTCCCAGTGGACTTCCCAGGGGGTCACCCATCCTTAGACTACTCCAAGATGAGCACGTTAAACTAGGAAGTTCCAATATACTTTGATGCATGCATGACTTTAAAAGATCTTGTGCAAGATAAGTTTATAATATATTATTTATAACATACACAACTTAAATTCACCAAACGACGTGAGACTTGTTTACTAACCCGGATCTCCTCTCTGGGACTCTAGTTGATACCTTAGACTGGGGTGTCACAATCTCTCCCACTTGGACCACACATCCTCGTGTGGGGTCAAGATTCTCCTCAAGTCCCACATTTCTGGTTGGTGCAGGCTCTAATACTATATGTAACGACCAGCCACCATCCTGTATAATATTGTCCACTTTGGCCGCCAAGTCCCATTGGAACTTCTCAGTTAAGCGTGCTCATCCTGGAGTAGTCCAAGTATGGGTGACTCCTAGGAAGTCCACTAGGACTTGGTGGCCAAAGTAGACAATATTTTATATAGCGGGGTCTGGTCATTACATACACCATGAAATCATATATTCTTTTCAACAATTACCTTATCACCAGGGTCCTTAACATACCTAATGCACACAAGAAGCGTTAGTATAACTTCAACTAACGATCCCCCATTACCCAATTAAAAACAACATTTCTCTTGATCCAGGCAGACCCACCATGAATACCAGTAATAACACATTTTCCTTTTTTTACCCAAAGATGACAAATTTCTTAATATTCTTCCAAGCCTTTGATACCTATACTTACACTCAACCACAATTTCCTCCATATCCTTTTCAAAGTTAAGCATTAATCGACATGACATATAAATCTCAACATCAATAACTCAGTGCACGGATTACTAAAATCAGACTCAACACCAAAAGACAACTATCAACCCTTCTCTTAATACACATCTTGACTTAGTCTCTCTTAACTTGATTAGGGAACCATAGTATCACACTGAGTTTAGCTAATAAAGCATCACTCCTACTCAATACAATTCCACATCCAGTTTCCTCAACTCCGAAGGTTCTCTAACTTACCCTAAAAACAACCAATACCAATTGTCAAATAATTTCTCAATTCATGATATCACTGTGGGTCACCAAAATCAAGAATGCTATTTCTTTTATCATCAAGAAAGCATTTGCGGCATAGCCTACTACTCAAGTCTCACACAGCTCACTCATAAGTTATCACTTAACTCTCACATCACATAATCTACATAAACTATGTCAAATAAACATCGCCTCAAGAACTCTCCAATGGAAATCTTATAACTCAAGAAATGTTTGACACATATATCCGCCTTCCATAATTTACAATAAATTCAATTTCTTTTCCCACTCTATGTTAAATTTCCAATTAGAGATAACTTGACTCAAAATATCACTCGACTCTACCAAAAATCATACTCGTCTATATCCATAACAACTTCCTTCCTCTTTACTTTTGAAAGACTAATTCCCCAAATATTACTCATGTTCCTCTCCTAATCGAGAATACCCCCAAGGTCTTTGACACAATTAATAATTCCAAAAGAATTTAAATATCGAATGGACTTTACTCCTCTGGAACTCTCTCACTATAAAGCCATCTTCAAAATACCCTCCACATCCTCGTCTCAACATTCACATAGATGGTAAAAATCAAACAACGTTGCTAAGGAATTCATTTAACTTCCATAGCTTTTTAAATTTAAGCTAAATCAACCTTCAACAAGACTCTCTTCCAAAACCTTTCTACCACTACGAGGTACTAGGTCAAATAATCCATACTCAATAATCACATCTAACCTGGTGTAAGCACAGTTAAGAGGCCACTACTGCAGCTTTGCACACTTGCTAACAATCGAGGGATAATATCTCAAATAGAAAACCACAACATACACACCAACATTATCACCAACACCTTAACTGAATCACCTTCAAACCTAGTATAAATTTCTGCATAGTTAACACTAAGCCTACACTATGCTCAATCACACTTAGAATTTCCGTTCATGCATTACCAATCTACCTCAATTCCAATTCGATGATTATTATGCTATTTATCATATCCTGCATACTACCATGCAATCACAAGTATAACGCATGAATGGATAACTATATAATGTATCACCTTCTTAACATGTATACTGAAAAACAAAAAATGTATACTTGTTCACACTTGTCCGCACCAGTCACCACATTTGTCAGGACCCATTCCAGAATATAATAAAAATATATATATT
Source organism: Monotropa hypopitys (assembly GCA_002855965.1). Lineage (NCBI taxonomy): Eukaryota > Viridiplantae > Streptophyta > Magnoliopsida > Ericales > Ericaceae > Monotropa > Monotropa hypopitys. The sequence goes on along the minus strand of NMUG010001481.1, from coordinate 9,090 downwards.
CCCACAATGGATACATGACCACACAAAGCACCAAAACTGAAAAACTCAAGTATTAAACTAGCAGTCATCTCATCATCTCTTTTTTACAACATAAATAATAAAAAAATGGAAGTACTGAAAAGTAAAACTCCAAGTCTAGTGGTTAACAAAACACCACTAACAAAACATAACTCTCAAACATCTAATCTGACAAAAAGTAACAGTCTATAACTCAAAACCACTACTGCTGAACTGACTGAAAAAAAAACAAATGGTCTCCAACACGGAGTAACCCCAACTAACTGACCCTGCAGTGGCAACTCGGCAATGGCTGGTAATATGAACCTGCTACTACTCCTGACCTGCATACAGATTGCAAAACAAATAGTAAAAGATATCCAGGACTGTTAGATACAACAGTTATATATGTACTTGAAATATAAGTACAACAACTAAACAACAAGGTACAAGTAGAGAACAAGTAATTAAGGGGTTGCGTCTCTCCCCTTCTATCACATAAACATGCAACTGTCCAAGGAGTGGTGTCTCTCCCCCAAATACTATGTAGACATGCCATTGTTCAGTTATTTCTTTGTAATCGTATCCATAGCACTTTATTTTAAATCGACATCTTATATGCCTACAGTTTAATCGATATCTTATATACCCACAGTTTAATCGACATCTTATATGCCCACAGTTTAATCGACATCTTATATGCCCGCAATTTAATCGACATCTTATATGCCCACAGTCTTATGTACTGAATTTTCTATGCCGTTGGCCCTGCAGTTCCAACCTCGACATAGTTTAATCGATATTTTATATGCCCACAATTCCGTGCCCAGTGGCACCATATATTAATTCTCAATCATGCTTGCAGTCATATTTGCATTTGTTCTAATATGGAATAAAAGTAGGAAACATATTTCGCATGCATTCAACACCAACCATAGAATATTATGTAACGTTCTACGCATGCAACCATATAACACGCACATCTAGCAAATTACACAACCAAGCACATATATCAATAGGCATCTACACACTCACCGAGCTATATGGCGTGTGAAGAATATCTATCGAGCCGCTCTGAAAGACTCTGGCTTCTCCCCTGTGATAGAAGTAGCATTTTATAATTACCGGCTCGTTTTTAATCATTCTAATTCCCCCATTACTATTTTAAAGTTCAGTTCAAGTACTGCAACAAACCCCATTATACTTTATTTTCCATTTAAGCTCTTTCCCCCTAGGTCCCTTAACCATAACCAAAACCTTAAGAGTCTAAAGTTACAAGTTCTAAATATCAAATAGATTTGATAGTCTTCTAAAATCTCTAAAGTTTGATATCTTAGGCACATTTTTGGGCTTCATGCTTCAAACAAATATTGTAGAGGAAGAAAACTTGAGTGGGTGTTCTTCAAGTCAAATTTGAAAAATAAGGTAGGGATGACACTCAAAAATACTAATTATAGTAGTTAAAAAAACAGTACGAATCTGAACAGATTAAGTTTGAACTTCAGTATTGGCTAATGTTTTTTTGTAAAGACTCAATCTTTTTCATTCAAATCAATGTTTTAACTCCCCAAACATGCAGTACACTATTATATATTCATTAACTCATGTTTTTGGGGCATAACCTTATCTAATCTTCTATAGATTCAAGCCTAAAATAAGGATGCATAAAGATTTAGATCTAAAAATGATTATCCTAATTTTCTATGAATTTAAGACCTTAAACATGGACGAAAACTTAAATAAAAACGTTTTTAGATACCTAATGATGTTAAGAACAAAGTTTGTATAGAGGTTTACCTTTGAATCTTCCTTTAAAGTCCTCTAATAATTCTTTCAAGAAAGGCCTCCTCTTTCTTCTCCTTCAATCCTCTCTCTAGCCACCCTTAGGAGTATTTTAGGTTTTGATAAACTCTAATGACCCAATAAGTCATATTTATATACCCACTAATCAGATTTTAAATTTTATGACCTCTCTATCCACTAAGTTGATCTATTTTATTAATCACATCATTAGTCAGAGTTAATTTAATTTAGGGATTTAAAGTATGTATATATACTTGACATTTAATTAAGTTGCCCCTTAATTAATTAAGTTCCCATATTATTTTTATTAAAAAATTATATGAACTTATTCATTTTTCCCATTCTCCTTCACTTATTTATTTTATAAATAAGTTTAATTATTATTATTATTATTTTTGGTTCGGGTGTGACAACTCACCCTCCCTTAAGGAATTTTCGCCCTCGAAAATAGAAAACATACCTGATGCAAATAGCTACGGATACTTTGACTTCATCGCATCCTCGCCCTCCCAAGTGGCTTCTTCCAAGCCATGATGTCGCCATAACACCTTCACCCAACGGACCACCTTGGAGCCTAAAACCTGCTCCTTCCGATCAATAATCCTCAGTGGCTCCTTAGTATAAGAAAGGTCTTCGCGGATCTCAACATCCACATTATGCAATACATAGGAAGGATCACCAATGTATTTCCGAAGATCAGATACATGGAAAACATCTTACAGTCTCGATATTTCCGCAAGCAACGATAGACGATAAGCATCCATGTCTACTCTCTCCACAATATCAAATGGCCCTACATACCTAGGTGCCAATTTCCCCTTGCCTATGAAACAGATAACTCCCTTATAGAGTGAAACTCGAAGGAACACTCGGTCACCCACCGCAAACTCCAAATCTCTACGGTGGTTATCAGCATAACTCTTCTGCCGACTCTTAGCTATCCTCAATCTTTCTCTAATCAATTTTACCTTATCGGCCGACTGTTAAATCAACTCAGGCCCCAATAACTGGCATTCCCCAATCTCACTCTAACAAATAGGCGTACGACAATGCCTTCCATATAGTGACTCATAGAGTGCCATGCCAATACTAGACTGGTAATTATTATTATAAGCAAACTCCGCTAACGATAGATAATCATCCCAAATTTCACAGAAATCAAGAACACAGCCCCGCAACATGTGCTCTAAAATCTGAATAGTTCTTTCCGACTGACCATTAATTTGAGGATGGAAAGCCGTACTGAATTTCAATGAGATCCCCAAAGCCTGCTGCAAACTCTGCCAAAATATCAAAGTGAACTTAGGACCCCTGTCACTAACAATCGACACTGGGACTCCATGCCAACGAACAATCTCCTCAATATAAAGCGTTGCATACCTCTCGGTGGTGTAGGTGACACGCACCGGCAAAAAGTGAGGAGATTTTGTTAACCTATCCACAATCACTCAAATCGAATCAAAGCCCCGACTATAGCATGGCAATACCACAATGAAATCCATAATCACGTGCTCCCACTTCCATACAGGTATCAGTAGGTTTTGAATCAAACCTGTAGGTCTCTGATATTCCATCTTTACCCTATGGTAAGTCAAGTACTTGGACACAAACTCTAAGATGTCCCTCTTCATGCCCTTCCACCAAAAATTTTCTCGCAAATTTTAGTACAACTTATTGCCACCCGAATGCATGGCATAAGCAAAACAGTGAGCTTCCTCCAGAATGCTATTCTTCAACTCAAGAATATCTGGAACACACATCATCTGCCCAAACATAAGCATACCATCACTGCCAATCTGGAACTTACTCTCAACATTATTTGTTGCTTCTTCTTTCTCAACAACTCATGTAGCGACCTAGAATTTCAAATCTTTTAAATTAAATTTCAAGCTTGAAACTTGTCCTTTTGAAATCTAAAACCCCTTTTTGACCAGCAATAGACCTCGTTTGAGGCTCGTTGATTTGTATTGAAGTTGGGAATATGATTTTGGAATTCTCTTAGTGTACCTTCATTGTTCCCTTTAGTCTTGAGACGTGTCGGGGTGGTTCGGAACCCCTCTCACTATTATTTTTCATTCTGGTACAGTTGCACTGGTGCATATCAGAGATGCACAGGTGCAGGGTAATTTCAGGTGTCACTGTTCTGATTTAAGAATAGTTGCACTGGTGCAGAGGAGAGATGCACCGGTGCAGATAGACTTCAAATGTTTCTGTTGGTTCTGGTGCAAGTTTGCACCGGTGCACAGACTCACTGTTTGGAATTTTAAAGAGTCTGCACCAGTGCAGAGTAGGGTTGCACCGGTGCACAGAGGTATTTTTCTAGCAGACTTTTCTCATTAAGTGCTTTTTAGTCTTTTCAAGTAGGGGACCTATATATATGACCACTCCCACGATTTTGGTCATCCCCTACCTCTATTTTGCCCTAACACTCTCTCTCTACCTCCCTCCCTGATTCTCTCTACCTTCTCTCCTCCATCCCTCTCAATCCATAGAGTTCCGGCAAAAACACGAAGTTCTAACGTCGTTCCTCTCGTCGTTCTCTCCGTGGTGATGGACATGGATCGTTTCCGATTGGTAAGTCTCTCTCTACCTCTCAAAACCCTAGGTTATGTATAAGGTGCTCATCTAAATTTTTCGTCTTCTTAAACGTTGTAGAGAACCTCGAGAGCTTTGCGATGGTGAGCTTGGTGTACTCCGGCCATGGAGGTTTTCCGGCGATATTCCGGTGACTTTTCCGGCAATACTTCGGTGGGTAAACTCTTGATCTTTATCAAGTATGCATATGCGTGTGTGTGATTCCTATAGTTGTGCCTAGATTATTGTAAAATTGTGATTTGCATAACATTTGGGTTTAGGATGAAATCCCTTGGTAGAATCACATGAACTTGGGTTAATATCGCGAATGTTGATTTGTGGATATGCGATTAGTTGGTCACCCCTAAATTCTTAGATTCCACATGCTCGATAAAATGACTTAGTAAATTGTAAATGGGTCTTTAGGAGAATTGGGCCTCGTTGAATAAGCCGTAAGACTTGGGTTGAGTCACGATGGGTTGAGTATTACAAAGTCATAAATGTGAACCCTTTGAGGTAAACCGTAAATGAAATTGTGGCGATGTCACTTGATTGTGTTGACCTCCCTTGGCATCGCCAAGGTTAGAGGCATAAACTCTTCCATTGATACTACTTGGGATTGTTGTCATTGACATTGGATTTGATGAACAACTTGAAAAAAAGGACGTTGTGGTTAATCTCCCTTGACAACGTCAAGGTTGAGCTTGTGAAATGAAACATGGTGTCTCACATTGGTACGATCGTGGTTGTCATTATGGTGGTCGTATGGTTTGGGCGACTCTCCTTAGTAAAGGCTTGGTAACCTTCGGGAACTTGATTTAGTCATAGAATATTGGAATGGTTGAAGTGATTTCGGATTCACCCAAACTTGAAATGAATGAAATGAACGCAAAGTACAACCAATACAAGGATGGATCCTACGAGGACCACCTTTGGATAACCTTGAATCATCAATGTAGGCTTAACTAAATGGAACACCAAGAATGATACCAATGATAAAATGTTATAGATGGCGTATAATGATCCATCTCAGGTGTGGGAGGTCTTTGCCCCAACCCCTATACTACTATTTTTCTTTGGTTTCTTTGAAACTAACGGGACTGGGAGGTTACATGCCCCAGGGCTCCGGTTGAGATGAAATCCATCCGGGTCAGGAGGGTTTGCCCTATCCCGCGTTATTGCATATCTTTGGGGACAGATACTGGATATTTGATACAGGACGCCCTTGTCATGTGGGTCCTGGGATGGTCGCTCCATCCATGACATTGTGCACAATGTGGGCAACGTGAGCTCTCCCAACGTTATTTGGGAATGACCGGTAGGATTGGTTAGTGGGTAGACGTGCCGCTTATCCAATCTTGCCCCATCTACTCTTTAAACATTGAATCCTCGCTCGAGAGTGGAACGCCTCATTCAGGAGCTTATAATATAAATGGAACACCTTATTCAAGGGTTCATCAAGATCAAAGGAATACAATGATAGAACATGTTTGTGGATTTGAGAAGAGTACCATACGGGATAACACCCTATCTAGAGGACTTGGGAATAGGATAAACAAAACGGAATGCCCTATCTAGGATTTTCCTTATGCGTCTCTTTATTCGGGGTAAACAACTAGTGAGATTAACTAAAGGTCGAATAAGGTCTTATGAACACTTAAGTGAACAATTAGTGGACTCTTGATTAGCTATCCCTTAGATTATGTGTACTTGTGGATATGTCACACGTTGAAGACTCTTGTCTAATGGCCCCTTGGGTACCCTATCTCTTTAGATTGTGGACCTTTTCCATTCGTAGAGGGCGGGTTGTGAGGACTTGAGATTGAGTTTGATTAGCAATTAGGCTTGACACTTTTGCTTCCCTCACCTTTAAGGAGCTTAGTAGAGGCACTTATAGCTCGGTCACTTCTATAGTTTGGTTTACATTTCCTTTACTGCTTTACTACTTGTGTTTCTCTCTTCAGCTTTGCTACTGTTGTTGCCACTACTGTTGTTCCAGTTCTTTACAGTCTCTACTTGTGCTAGCCCCTTTTAGGCATGCACCATCCGTGCATGTTTGGTAGTGGTTAGGAGTTTATCTATTGAGCCGTGGTATGCTCAGACCTTCGTGGTCCCCCCCACAGGTTGTTGCAGAGACGTGCTGAGATTGTTGAGCTTGGAGCTTCATCAGCTTTTGGGTTTTCAGTGATCGTTGCAGCAGGTTTCACTTGGTACTTTTGTTGACTCCCGAGGGTGGGATGTACCCTCACTCTCCTTTCTATTCAGTACAGTCGTAGCCATTTGGCATTTATTCTAGCTTCCGCTTTTCTATTCATATTGTATCATTTGTATCTGGAAATATAATGAGAACAGAATGGAATGCGTAGATACTACAAGTAATGTTTTCCCTTGCATTTATTTAAATTATTTTTAAAACAAATGGTTTTAAAATCCGGGGCGTGACAACTTGGTATCAGAGCTTTCGGTTCAAATACCTTGGAACCATGGGGAGACACCTAGTCTCCATGGGTTTTCTTGGTCATTACATTATTCTTTCATTGTGCTTGGGTGCTTGTGATGCACTCTTGCCTCTTGATTCTACTTCTTGTTGATACTCTATTTGTTCTGCCTCCGTCCGTGGATGTTGAGTTTCTCCATCCCTGGGAAGTCGAGTGTTGATCCTCATGGCAAGTTCAGTTGCCTTGTAGTTGTTGGATATCTCAGTATCCCTACCTTTGGCATCTTCGATGCATTCCTTGGTAGTCTTTATGCTATTGTGGTCTCCTCTAGGATTGCTAGAGTCTAGTAGGTATCTGTAAATGGGTTGAAACCCTTTGAAAAAATTTGAGGTGAGTATAGTGGTTTCTTTTATCTTGTCACTAAATAGGTAAGAACCTCGATCTTGTGATGGCATAGTAGAATTATCTTAGGAAGTTCCGACACTAGTCGATGATTCTTAGTACCTTGTTGAGCCCCTTGAGAGTAGGTGGCATGATCTTTGTGGTTTCATAATGCAACTTTCGAGAACTTGTAGTGAGATTGGTTCTTCGGTCTATAGAAATCTAATTCTGCTCCCTCATTGGATGAGATCTTTAAGGCGTAGTCAAGATTTCTGTAGTTTTCTTCTTTAAGGAGGTTGAGTTGCCTGCGTTTGCCGATGAAGTGAGATGTTCCAATGCCTTTGTTCATTAGTACATGAGTGTAAGTGCGACGATAACGCATCCTTTTTACCTAGTCGTGGTTTCGCGATGGTTTGTAGTCGGTAAAGTCATTCAAAATTCGATGTAGACGTTTGTGAATTGAAGTTTGGGGTTGTTGTTTTCATGACAACTAGACGCTTCTTGGAAGCTACTTGTCCTTCTCGTGTCCATTTGAACTTCACCGTGACTTGAGTTGGTTCCCAGTCATGTGCTAGCCTCTCGGAAAGATTTCTTCGCTCGACTTTTCTCTACCCGGTGACATGCGCTGTGCAGTTACAACACATCTCATATGTGATTCTCTCGTATCCTGTTGGTCGAGTCTTGATTCTGTATTACAGCGCTTCCTTGCCTGTGTACAACTTGTTCTTGTGAGATAGCGCTCCGTCAGTGCAGCCTTGTCTAGGTCGGCCAGTTAATTCTCTACTTCATGTGATTAAGATTCCTTGTTTCTTCGGACATATTCTTATGCGGCTTGGTGCCGACAGTACATCAAGTTTGTGCCCAATGCGGCAATGGACGACATTACTCCGCACCTATGTTCTGCAATGTCTTATTCCGATTGGCGATGCTTTGGCTTGGTAATACCCAAGTGCAGTTATGTTCTTGTTTAGTTGGATCCTATCCGGCCATGTGTTTGTGTGGCCGTGTTTCCACTCGGTTTTTCCCTTGCACGATAATAGATGCTATTCGGTTGGAGCACTTTTTAATTCGGTTCCGTTCATCGTGAACTCTTCTTGGCAATGTCTTACGCAGCAATCACCCTACCTTGTTCTGTTTAGCCATGTCAGGCTCTGCGGTGACTTTAGTGTCCACACCCGATCAGGAGTTTCCCCTTTTCTCTTCTGTGTGACACTTGGGTTGATTGATACTGGCATTCTTTCGTTGTAATATTTGTACTTCGCCAAGCGACGTGTTTAGATTTTGGTCTCATGCGTGGTTGATTCATGGAATCTCCGTTGAATGATAGTCTCTCGATGACTTACCTATTGATTGTGTTATACTCATGCGGCTTCTCCTTCGAGTACTCTGTCGTCAGTAAACTGTAGAGCATGAACTTCAAGGTATAGTGTGGATCAATTGCGATACCATCTTTAGTCAATATCAGAGTTGCGTAGCAGTAATAAAGAAATTTGAGTTGGCAATTGTTTGTTTGTAGACTTCGGTTTGAGAGAGGAACCAATCTTGGCGATGCAGCTGTTGGCATCCACTCCTTGGTTTCAGCAAATTGTTTGGCAGCGTGGCAACTTTCGTATAAATATCGCTTCCCTTCTTTGGAACTGTGTTTGGTGAAAACCCTCTGTTGGATTCGCGGTCTGTTGGTGGACTTCTTGACTGAGCGTCAAAGTTCTTCGTGTTATTTCGGTTCGTAGTGATAAACGACGTTGATCTTGCCTCCACTTGTGCAGTTGGGTGTGCTCTTGAAATTTCTATTGATCTCGCGAATCATTTTGGAACCCGTAACGTGGGTAGACCATGGTAGATTGGGAGCGAGTAGTTGAGTCGTCTATTCTTACACCTTCTGTGTGGAATCGACTGT
>NMUG010001480.1:0-17810 GCA_002855965.1 Monotropa hypopitys | reverse complement strand
AGTGTTTTGATGGGATATTTATAGGGGAATGCTGGCTTGGCGCCAAAGATGCAGGCGTGTGATGCACACGGGCGGGAGGCCGAGTGCTGACGTCAGCCCTATGGTGTTGATGGGTCGCTGAACCGACCCGAGCCACGTCAGCAGTTGTGCGGCTGACCCGGTTGCCACCTGCCGGAGGTCATTGTTTCCTGCTGCTGCCGATGGTGGACCCCTCCGGCATAAGACCGTTCGTCGGTGGAAGTTGTTCCATCTCCCAGTGGGGAGTTGAGACGCTGGGCTTCCTTGACGTCTGGATGGGAATGCCGAAGGTTAAAGGAGACCGCATGGCCGGCCCGGCTTGGCTCCTTCGGGTGTCCGGTGAAACTGCATAGGATGTTGAAGAACACATGATGAACCGCCGGTCCTGTTCTCCAACTGCAGTGTATGTCCGGAGGTCCGTGAGGCCGACGGCCCTGGATTGCTCCGTGAGACATGGATTGGATCCGGATTGCTGTGGTGATCCAGATGGTGAAGGTCCGGCCCAAGATAGGTAAGGTCTGGCTACCACAATAGCCCCTCAATTCTTTTCAACTTGTTGAAAGGGATTGATTCAGTTTGCTGGACGCTGATCGGCTCGTTGGGCCGGCCGTTGAGTAATGTTGCCGAAGGCTTGCATATTCCAGAAGCTTCATGGTGGATGTTTGTAATACACGCGCGCTGTCCGACGTGTGGCTGGAGTGTAATGATTACAGAATATAACCGTCGATTTGTTTGTCCACGTGTCACCTTCTGATTGGTTGGTGGAGTCGGTCTGTACTGATTAGACGCCGCTTCGAATTTCACAACTGTCGTCTGATTGGCCCATGTCTCCGCTTCGGGATCCGCGAGGGGCAAGTTGTCCCCTGCCTCTGCCTATAAATACAGAGGTTTGGTAGTTGGAGGATTTACTGCATCCGAATTTCTGCTATCCGATGCTTGATTCTGACGACCGCTTAGCTTCCGGACTCTCAGGCTTCCCGAGCTTTCTTCCTTTCCTTTGTCTTCAGGTATTGTCCGGACCTCTGTAGTTTGTGCATTTTCTTTTCTTTATCAAGACGGTCTCTTGCCCGATCGGTGGGAGATTCGTTAGTCCGACTGCCTGTCTGCCGGACGGTCGTCCCTTTCGCCGGCTGGGTTATAAACCCTTTGGCGGAGGACAAGTAGAGTCGGCGCAAGCCCCAAGTATGGGGATTTATCGCCCTCTAACTATCGTTTTGGTTGTCCGGCAAGACGTGAGCAGAAGATGTCGGATTCTGACGACACCCGATCCGGCGCTGATGCGGAGATGGGTTCGGAGATGGGTTCAGACGTTGAGAGATACTATGATACCCCGACCGACGAGGAGTCATCGTCATCAACGCCGAGCAGCGAGACTGAGACCGGTAGAGTTGTTGAGTCGGCCAGTCCGATAGATACCCGTCCTCCCCCGGCTGCTCCTGTTGAGGTTGAAGAGGTTGCCGAAGAGGAGGAGGAGGAGGAGGATGGGCCATCCGGTAGGCGTGCCTGCCCCTATATTCAATATACGAAGACCGGTGTCCAGTTGCCGGCAAACTTTAGGGAGAGATTTGTCATCCCTGACGATGTCACCTTGGAACTCCTGTATGAGCCGGCGGAGGTTTCTTACAGAGATAATTATGTTGTTGTCCCCCTGATGGCCATCACGGAGGGTGGCCTCCGGTTGCCCGTAGAAGAGTTCATTAGAGACCTCCTGCGTGAGTACGGGCTCTCCCCAGCCCAGCTCTCCGGAAATACATATAGAGTGGTCGGCTGCATAAGGAAATTGTGCCAGACCCAAGGTCTTGTCTTCGATATGGCAGACCTTTTTGGCCTCTTTACCCTTTCACAAAATAAGAAGAAACAACGGTTCTTTCTGAGCGCCCGGCCTGGGTCCGGAGACTTATTCACTCGTCTACCGGACTCCGATAAATGGGCCGACATATATGTTGGCGTGACCGGAGGCTACAACAATCCTGCCGACGGTAGTTTACCCATACCGACCGCCAAGGGGTCACCTGGTAAGCTTCGTTTTAGTCTTCATGCTTTCAGTTCATTTGCTGCTCTTTTATGCCGACTGGTTGAATTCTCTGTTTGCAGCTCTTTCGAGGGTCACCCTTCGGTTGAAGAACCGAGCTGATCAAAGTCATCTCGCTGCGCTCCGGGCACTTCCGCATAGAGACGTCCCCAGGGTCCTCGAGTACCAACCGACGTACCTGTCTTTTTTGGAAGACAAGAGAAAATGCGCCGGCCGCCGTACCGCTGCCAATCTGCCCAAGCCTTCGGAAATGACAATCAGGAGGGATTTGAGGCGGTGGCCGGTTCCATTGCTGGTGATTATGTCAGGAAGAAGAGGAAAGTCACCAGAGCAGATAAGAGCTGGTCCTGGACCGTCGGTAGAGGGCCTCTGTTGGAGACAGCCAAAAGTTTGCTGCCTTGCAACGGATACGATGGACCTCACGACGATCCTCCGGCAGAGTATCTGTCTTGAGAAAGGCAAGAATTTCATCCATCCAGCTGGGGCCTTCGAATATGTTGTTTACCTCTGATGCCGGAGGCTCGTGACTCGGCTGAGAGATGATGCCGAAGGAGATTGATCGCTGACCGGTGATAGAGCAAGCGGATGCCAGCTTTGCGAGGGCATCGGCGTGGGAGTTGTACTCTCTAGAGATCTGCTCAATCCGGAAGGTTTTGAACTTTTTTGCTTCTTCTAGGGCTGAGCTGAGATATTTGCACATACGGTCGTCCCGAGCGCCGTACTCTCTGGTCAGCTGGTTGACGACCAGTTGAGAGTCGCTGAAGACGACGATGTCCTCAACCCCAATGTCTGCGGCCGGTCGTAGTCCGGAGATCAGAGCTTCGTATTCCGCCTCATTGTTGGAGGCCGGATAGTCAATTGTTAGGGCATTTTCATGGATAACTCCCCCAGGGGAGGCCAGTACAATCCATGCGCCGGAGCCCCGGTTGTTTGATGCGTCGTCCACATGCAGTCTCCAAGTGTCCCCATGGAAGAGCTGCCATTGTTCCGTCGGACGCTGGGCACAAGTGCCGGAGCGCCGTGGAGGCGGAGCAGCAGATGAAGAGGCCTCCTGCAGATCTGTGGCATTGGCCGGAGACTGTGCCGGAGCTTCCTGAGGAATGACCCCCGGAGAGAACTCTGCGACGAAGTCGGCCAATACCTGGGCTTTGATGGCCGTCCTGGGCTGATACTTGATGTCAAAGTTAGCCAGTTCGACCGCCCATTTTGAGATCCGGTTTGAGAGGTCGGCCTTCCGGAGGACTGCCTTCAGTGAACGCTCCGTCAGCACTATGATAGTATGCTGCTGGAAGTAGGGCAGCAATTTCCTGGAAGCAGAAACAAAAGCAAGAGCAAGTTTTTCAAGTGGCAGGTACCTTGTTTCGGCAGGAATGAGGGTCTTGCTGGTGTAATAGACCGGCTGGTGATCCGTTGCTTCCACTCGGTAGAGGACAGAGTTGACGGCGTGCTGGGAAACGGCCAGATAGAGTATAAGAGGCTCCATATCCTTCGGTGTGACTAGTACCGGAAGGCTGGAGATGTATTTTTTGAGCTGTTGGAGAGCTTGGTCACATTCTTCCGTCCACTTGTAGCTGCGCCGACTGGTCTTGATGGCTTGAAAGAACGGTCGGCAAAGGTCAGATGACCGGCTGATAAATCTGTTGAGAGCCGCTGCCATGCCGGTCAGTCGCTGGACCTCTTTGATGGTGGACGGAGGCCTGAGATTTGTGACCGCAGTGACCTGGGAGGGGTCCGCTTCTATTCCCCGGCTGGTGACAAGATAACTAAGGAATTTGCCGGAGCCTACACCGAAGGCACACTTTTCGGCGTTGAGCCGGAGCCCATGTCTCTTCAGGATGTCAAAGACTTCGGCCAGGTGCTGGAGGTGGTCGGTTGCATACTTGCTTTTGACGACCATGTCATCAATATAGGCCTCCATTGTGTCCCTAATCTGCCGGGAGAACATCCGAGAGACCATCCGTTGGTAGGTTGCTCCGGCATTTTTGAGGCCGAAGGGCATGACTTTGTAGCAGAACACCCACTTGGGTGTGATGAAGGCTGTCTTCTCCATGTCCTTCTTTGCCATAGAGATCTGATGATAGCCTCTGTAGGCGTCCATGAAACTGAGCCTCTGGTGTCCGGCGGTGGCATCGACTAGCTGGTCGATCTGGTCCAAAGGGAAGCAGTCCTTCGGACAGGCATCGTTGAGGTTGGTGTAGTCAACGCAGACTCGCCATTTGCCGGACTTCTTCTTGACGACCACTGTGTTTGCCAGCCATGTGGGATACTGGACCTCCTGAATGGCGCCTGCTTCTAGCAGTCGGTCCACCTCGTCAATGACCGCCTATGTATGTGCCGGAGAGGAGCGTCGGGGTCTTTGGACGACGGGATGCCGAGAGGGATCTACGTTCAACTGATGACAGATGAACGACGGGTCCACTCCGGGCATCTCATATGGAGTCCAGGCGAATACCTCAATGTTGTCCTTCAGAAACTTTATGTATCTTTCTTGGTCCGTGGGAGAGAGAGAGGAGCCAATAAGGAATGCCCGGCTGCCATCCTCGTTGATTGGCACTGTGATAAGCTCTTCAATGGCCTTTTCAGCTGCCGGAGCTCCTACGTCTTCAAGAACTGGAGTGTCCGGAACTTCTACCCACTGAACCTGCTTCATCTGTTTGTTCTCCCGGACAGCTGAGATATAGCACTGCTTTGAAGCAGCCTGGTCTCCATAGATATCTTCCTGCCGTCCGAAGGTTCCAATGAACCGGACGATTTGGTGGAAGGTTGAGGCGATTGCCTGCATGGAGTGAATCCAGGTCCGGCCAAGAATGGCATTGTAAGGACTAGGAACGTCCACAACGATGAACTCCATGTCAACCGTCTTGGATCCTGCCCGGACTGGGAGATTGATTTTGCCGAGGGGCCAGACAGGGGCTCCGTTGAATCCGACCAAGAGGACGTCAGCTGGCTGCAAAGCATGAGAGGGAAGCTTAAGTGCTTGAAACATAGAAAAATACATTACCTCTGCGGAGCTCCCTTGGTCGATGAGAATGCGTCGGACGTTGGCCGGTCCGACGCGTAGAGTGACAACCAGTGCGTCGTTGTGAGGGAGTCGGACTCGGTCGAGATCCTTCTCTGTGAAGGTTATGGACCATCCTGAACAGTCAGAAGGCTGCTTCCGCTTGAGACCAGAACCGACCGTGAGCACTTGCTTTGGGACGGAGGCCTGGTCGATTTCTGCTCTGAGACGGGCGGCAGCTTCCTTGTTGAGCGGTCCGTGTATGACATTGATCGTCGGTACATCCTCCTCCGGCTGCATGAGATGTCCGGACCTCTGGGCAAGCTCCAGTGTCTTCTGCTGATCAATCCAGCATGCCAGATGTCCTTGCTGCACCAGGAGCTCTAAGTACGACTTGAAGGGTTTGCACCCGGTAGTAAAATGTCCTTGCTCCTTATGATAGGTGCAGTGGACCCGTTTGTCCTTTGTTTGGCCGGCCGGCCCAAGTTTGTGGTCCGGCAAAGCGAAGAAGGGCTGGTTCTCAATATGCTTTAGCACGGCGTAGATGGGCTCGGTGAAGACTGTCGTTTCTGCGGTGAGCTCGTGGAGCTTGGGAGCCTTCGGACCACCCTTCTTTCCCGTTTTGACGAAGTTTACCTGCCTTCGGCCACCGGCTGGTTGTGGGGCCGAAGGAAGATGATCCGGTTGCTGCGTGGCACGCTCGGCCATGAGATCTTCCAACTGACAGAATTTCTCCACCCGGAGCATGAGGTCATCCATGTCCTCTGAAGGGTGGAGTGTGAAGTCGGCGAAGATCCGGCTGCTGCTGTCCAGACCATTTTTGAAGGAAGAAGCAGCCACTGTCTGGTCAAAACCCTGGATATCATTGAAAAGTTCCCAATACCTTTCTGAGTACTGACGGAGGCTTTCATCCGGACGCTTCTTAAGGCTGATGAGAGCGTCGATCTGTTTAGATTGTCGGCTACTGGTTACGAACCTAGCCATGAAGGCTCGTTCAAGGTCCCGGTAGCATGAGATGCTACGTGGAGGGAGCTTGTTGAACCAGAGGGAACCTAGAGTGTCAAGGCTGGTAGGGAACACCTTGCACATGATCGAGTCGTCGGTAGTGTAGAGAGAGATGGTCTGGCGGTAGTGAATGAGATGAGTGTAGGCGTCCGTCTTAGGGTCGTACCTTGTGAACTTGGGCAGGTTGAAACTGCCGGAAGTGTTGCCAGTTCAATCTCCGGAATGAATGGAGATAAACTGAGCTGCCGGAGCCTGGCATCTACGGACGTCTTCTGTTGTTCGGCCCTCTTCTTAGGGCTTGCCGTCATCTGTCTACGGCGGTTGATGCGGTCCCTGAGGTCTCCGGCTGGAGGAGGGGAGTCGTGAATTCTGGGGTTCCTTCTCTTCCGGCCAGAGAAGTCACCTGCTTCGTGATGTCGGACGGAGCGCTGATTGTCCCTTCGTCGGCGGCGCTTATGGCTTGCTTCTGAAGTCTCCATGGGCAGAGTGTCCGACGGAGCGACCCTGACGGGGGCCAGGTCATCTTCCTCAAAACGATGAGTCTCGCGAGATCTTCCGGAGCGAGAGCTGGAGGCAGCGCTGATACAAGGTTGATACCTGGTCGTCCGGGTAGGACGGCCTCCCGACTGGCGCTTACGCATGGGGGATTGGCGGATCGCCTTTCCTCTATCCGTGCATCCGTGATCGTTTAGCCTTCCCGGACGATCCAGATCCGACCTCCTGATAGTGTGCTCTGAGTCGTCCTGAAGAGTTTCAGACGTCATAGGTGGACAGGGGGTTGGACCTCCGGCTAGCCTTGCTAACTGATCCTTGAGGAAAGCTATCTCGAGATCTTTCTGGCGGATCTGCTCATCGGGCAGCTGAGAGGTAGATCCCAGCAGGGTGAGGGGAGGATCTCCGGCAACAGAGGTAGGCGGAGGGGGAATGACAGGAAATCGGCGGTGATGATGGTCACGAGAGTCGTCGACGGCCATTGACGGAGAAGGAGAAGTTCAGCAAAGGACTAGACTGTCGGTCACCTGAGTCTGGGAACGATAATCCCCAGCGGAGTCGACAATTGTGGTGACTGAAAGTCCGGAGGGTGCTGTGGGTCCTTCGGATGATGGCCGGACGACTGGCAGTGAGTGCTTCGGATGAGTGCTCGGTTACCTATAAGAGAAGAGGGATCACCTGCTTGGCTCCTGCAATCACAAAGGTGAGTGTCCACCGGTCGGCAGCGACCGAGAGGGGCCTCCGATGGCTAAGTCAGCAACGGTCAGAGACAAAGGAGCCGTAAACTGAAAGAGTCGGAGAGATACCAGAGATCAGATCAGATGGACAGTGTTTTGATGGGATAGTTATAGGGGAATGCTGGCTTGGCGCCAAAGATGCAGGCGTGTGATGCACACGGGCGGGAGGCCGAGTGCTGACGTCAGCCCTATGGTATTTGATGGGCCGCTGAACCGACCCGAGCCACGTCAGCAGTTGTGCGGCTGACTCGGTTGCCACGTGCCGGAGGTCATTGTTCCCTGCTGCTGCCGATGGTGGACCCCTCCGGCATAAGACCGTTCGTCGGTAGAAGTTGTTCCATCTCCCAGTGGAGAGTGGAGACGCTGGGCTTCCTTGACGTCCGGATGGGAATGCTGAAGGTTGAAGGAGACCGCATGGCCGGCCCGGCTTGGCTCCTTCGGGTGTCCGGTGAAACTGCATAGGATGTTGAAGAACACATGATGAACCGCCGGTCCTGTTCTCCAACTGTAGTGTATGTCCGGAGGTCCGTGAGGCTGACGACCCTGGATTGCTCCGTGAGACATAGATTAGATCCGGATTGCTGTGGTGATCCGAATGGTGGGGGTCCGGCCCAAGATAGGTAAGGTCCGGCTACCACAAATGCCACTCTTCAAACTTTCCAAACCCTCGTAAGATGCATTAATGAGATCACTATACCAGAGCTGAAGCACTGGAATTGGCATATAACAACCCCAAAGAGCAAACTAGGATCCACGGATCTATAGCAATGCACAATGAAGCAAATGATGATGCATGAAATTCGCCCTTTCGGCAGATGCAATACTAGTTATGACTACCTGAACCCATATTTACCAAATTTACAGTGTGAGAACCGAAGCGGAAGTTAAGAAGCCAAACATCGGAAGATGCCATATTAGGGAACTAAGACCTTGAAAGGAATAACTAAAATTAACTCAAAAATTTTCCCTCCTTCCCCTGGATTGATAGATAGTCCCTCCCACTCCACTCCATAAAATAATCCAAGCACATAAAACAATGCTCTAGTAGCTTGGTTCACAATTAATCAACCTATTAAAATTCTTGGAGTTCCCTTGATCTACCTATAATCAACAAAAATCTGCTCTTGTAGTTCGGTTCTCAAGGTGACCTGGAAGTGGTGTAAACTACACCTCGCAGCACAGTAGTTGAAACAACAAACATTCAGGGAATTCCGGAATTGTTTGTCCTTGGTAAAAAAATGATCTAGAAACACTTGCAAATTCTTCAAAAATATATAGAGGCATCAATCTAGAATAATAAATTACAAGACCATTGAAAAACGTACCTCCGTTTTTTAGTTGGACGAATTCCTCTTTACCATTTTTGTTGTCATTCAACACATTTCCCCGCAATATAATCTTCAAATGTTCTAAAGGTAAATGAGAATTCCCACCAACCAATTTTCTCAACTCCTGTACCTGATTATTGTAGAAACAGTTTAAGCAGATTTCAGAACAGGAAGCATTCTTTTTATCATGAGTCTCACCAAACTCAAAGTTTTACCTGATTGCAAAAAATGAGAAAACAGAGCTACTGGTATGTCTAACAAATAAACTATAGCATCAATATTAATTAGACATAAGAAAAATTGGCTGATCAGATCTAGCAACTTTCTAGGGTAAGCTGTAAAGAACTTTTATTCAGTTCAACTCAAAACGGAGTGTGAATTCAAGTCGAAGCGGTGGGAAGCTTCAGGCAACTTCTTTTCCAGTTTATGTCATGGCCTAGCATAGTTGACCACTCAACTCTCCTAATGGGCATGGGTGGAGGAACATCTGTCATCCAATGTGCCTAAATCTGACCAGTGCATTTTAAGTTGCTACAGAATGGGCGGTAAATTTTGACCCCAAAAAATGGGCGGTAAATCTAAGTCGAAGCATCGAGATGGTTGTCATTACCTGTTTTAGGAAAAATCTTTCCCAATTCAAAGGGAATCCTACAAAATCCAGGGCCATGAGTTAAAGCTGCCTACCAATTACCTCTCCAAACCATACTGTGAGAGGAATTTGTGCACAAAGTTCAAGCATTTTGTTTAGGTTCATGTGATGGCCTAAAATAGTTGACAGTTAACTCCATATTTCTACTATCAGAAATGTGCAAAGGGACAAAAGTTATCCTGTGTGCCTAAACCAGTTGGATAATACTGATAGAGCAGTGCTAGGGATACACCCAAATGGGTGACACCCTCTGCCACACCCCGTCATTTGGGGCCCACGCGGGTCCCGAATTGAATTTTTTTCGACAGTTAAATTTGAAATATTATTTTTAGGCAACCTGCAAAAAATCAGCTCAATCGGATGATTTGATAATTTTTCTCAATCGTTTGAACTTTTGTATACAGTTTCAGACTGAAACTGTGAATGAAAATTCAAACGATTGAGAAAATTTTTCAGATCATCAGATTGAGCTGATTTTTTGTAGGGTGCCTAAAAATAATATTTCAAATTTAACTGTGGAAAAAAATTCCATTCGAGACCCACGTGGGCCCCAAATGTCGGGGTGTGGCAGAGGGTGTCACCCATTTGGATGTACCTCTAACATTTTCCATACTGATGAGGGTATTTCAAGAACTAGAGAAATTAGCCAGTTCAGGACCAATGTGATCAAATGGAATTGTTATCTAACACTATAGTCATACAGGTGATGCTATTCTCCATTGGCAACAGATCCTACACAGTTAAATCATCAGTCAGAAGGGAGACAATTTTACAGGCATAATGAGCACAGAAAGTGAATTAGGTCTCTAGGCATGCCCTCTGACGCCTTTTGGCTTTGATTTGGGAGCATGATGTCACAACATAACGTTCCATGATTTCATTGATTTTTTATGGTAGAGGGACTGCTATTTTAGCGGTAAAACATTATAAAAGCAGTCATTTTGTGTATATATTACCAAAAGTTAGGTCCGTCTCTAGTCCTCCCTCGCTCATACCCCCATTGATTGGGGATTATATGGGTAATGTTATTGTTGATATAATTGGCTCAGCTCTAGTGGAGCTATGATTCATTGTAGAATAGAAAAATAAGATCAATGAATGATATTTAGTTAAAGTTAGAAGAAATATTCATGCTCAAGCCCCTCAATATAATCTCCGTTGCTTCATGAACAATGTGGACGAAAGGAGGTATTGTCCGTTTCTTCCATCCATAAAAGGGGAGATTTGTCCATCTTAATGTTGGGTGTTGCAAGTTTTTTAAAAGTTAAACGATTTGCTACTTGTGACTCTACCCTACTCAATACTCGTACAGAAATAATGGTGCTGCTCATATTAACACAATCATGTGACTGCCTTGAAAAGCATATTGAACACTTGGCTGGTCAGTAAGTTGATAGTTCTGATACCTCCACTAGGAAATGACCAATACACTCATAATTTAAGATGTCATTTAAAGATGGATCAACATTTTAAATGAAGTTGCTACTGATGTTAGTTTGATCCTCTGATGGAAAGTCCAGACCGGACTTACTATAGTCTCAAATGGAGAAACCATAAATGAGAGCTGGTAAATAGGTATCCACCCTATGTTCATGTAGCTTTAAGCAATGTCGATCCAGACGACATCCCATAGATCCAACACGACTTAGTACTTACCCGGCATAGCCGTAAAACTACGTCATTGTGGCTTGTAGGTCATGAGTTCTATTCACGGAAGCAACTTCGCTTGTAGACATAAGACTACGTATATCAACCCTTCCCAGACCTCACATATGTGCGAGGTTCGTGTACTGGGTCGCCCTTTTGTCGAATATCATACCATTACCAAAGAAAAAAAGTCCCACTGACGATCTTCAAACATAACCCAGCTTATATAACGAACAAATTCAACACATTATCCCACTCTTTCTAACTTTATTTTAATATGAGTTCCAAACATCCTCACAAAAAGGTGATTTTAGCTCAACATCTTCACAATATGATCTCCAATTCCATACCAAGCATAATCCCAGAGTGCCAAGCACAAAATTAAAAGGTAGTAGATACGAAGTAAAACAACATATAAGTTTCCGATTGAGAAACCCACAATAATCCATACAATTGGCGTTTGACATTCTTTTTCTCTAAAAAAATTTTACAAAGTGATAAACAGGGATTTGAACCATTTTTGGACGCATGCAACATGACGAGAGAGAGAGAATCATACTTTGATGCGAGAGGGGACATTGAGGCGAGAGGGAGGAAAAGGGCCGATGGTTTTGATAGAGATTTGCACATCTGCCTTTCCCTCCCCTCCGCAGCTGAGATTATTATTCTCAATCTCACCCATCGCTTTATATAATTAGGGCTTATCAATCAATCCGGCTCACGTCGTCGTCGTCGTCGGGTTTAAAATCTTTCAGCGACGCAGATTTTCCAGCAGGGGCGCTTAAACTTCGAATTCTGTCTTCTACTTCCTCTTCTGGACTGGGTACGGTGTATTGTTCTACTCTCATCGAA
This sequence comes from Monotropa hypopitys, assembly GCA_002855965.1. Taxonomy (NCBI): domain Eukaryota; kingdom Viridiplantae; phylum Streptophyta; class Magnoliopsida; order Ericales; family Ericaceae; genus Monotropa; species Monotropa hypopitys. The sequence goes on along the minus strand of NMUG010001480.1, from coordinate 6,052 downwards.
TCCCCTCGTCCGAACGGCAACAGTTCAGTAAGCGTTCTGAAATTCGGGAGAAGAGATATGGGCTCGTGATTGGAAATTAGTGGGCCTTCCGGGTCCATTATCACAAAGGTCGTCCAATCCCAGAGTACAATTAAAAACTAAAAACAAAAGAAAAAAACATAATTCAAGCTTGTTTGGTAATCATATTCAGTACTTACAATTGAATAAATTCAATAAAAATAAAATAAGTTATTTTTTATAACCAAAAATAATTTTACTTAAGATGTTAAGTGATTAAAAAAATAATGAAGAAATCAATAAGTAAGCATTCACATACTTTTTCCATTCCGCTTAAAACCTTATAAGCATCCCGTCCATCCCGTTCTTGCCTTTTCGCGTTCATGCCCTTCCATCTCCACTTCTTGCAAAACACGAACCAGTCCAGGTCTCTCGCTCTCGCACTCTACATGTTTGTTTTTATCGTGCGTATGTGTGTGCGAACTCCCGTCGATGTGTGCCAAACTCCCGATGTGTGTGTGTATATGCCGATTTCCAGATGTTTGTGTGAAATTCGATTTTGACAATTTTACAGTGTTAGTGTTCTATTTTGTTTTTTATTTTTGTCTTCAATTTCTGTGTGCGAACTCTCGATGCTGGTGTTCTGTTTTGATTTATGTTTTCAATTTCTGTGTGCAAACATGCACTATGTGAAGGGGGAGAATATTACCAAAATGTGCTTGCTATATGTGACTTCGATATGCTTTTCACGTGTGTATGGGCCGATTGGGAAGTAGTAGTACATTATTCAAGAGTCTTAAGAGAAATCATGAGTGATCCAGCGAACAACTTTCCAATTCTACCACCATATTAGATGATTGTTTTTACTTATATACTAATATGTCATAGTTTAATTATTCCTTTATTGTGCAGGAAAATATTTTTATGTGATGCAGCATACACTTGTAATACATGTGTCCTTGAATCCCATTTATTAATTTTTTAATTATTTTGTATAGATAATTAATATCATTTATGTCGCACCCCAGATTTTCAAATCATATTTTTTTTGAAAGAGATAAAAGAATAATTATTTATAAAACCACATTAACTAAACCACATTACAAGGGGCTATGAATAGTCAAAAACACATCTTTGCAATTCTTTTACATGAAACTTGCTTAAAATTGAAATACATACAATAACTTTACATTTGAAAAGGAATTTAACTCCAAGTAAATGGAAGAAGGGGATTTATTACAGAAATATATAATAAAACAAGTGTAATGCCGCTCACTGAAAAGGAGGTGGAGCAAGCCAACGCCAACTCCTAGCTACAAGCTACCAAACCATGCAAATTTGCATAAAACTGTAAAAAGAAGGTTGAGTCATAAAAACCCAGCAAATATGTGTCTAACAAGTGCAAATGCAATTATGGTGACATGTGCAAGTGGTGTGAATTTCTACAATGCAACCTCAAGTATGCCACCACTCACACAATCTCAAACACCACAATCAAGTCACTTCACAAACCAAGATACATAATCTTATTCAAGTCTCTCATCCACATAAGCTCACCAAGAGCTAACCCAATCATTCAATCTTACTCAAGACTAATAATAACACAAGTCAATAACCTCTCTTTACTAAGTACCCCTTAACTGCGTAACCAAGAAACGCACGCTAGAACAAGGTCGTAAAGACTAAGGGTCTCAACATTAACCATGACATGTTTATATGGCACCACTACCGCAACTCTCTAGGGAAAACACACCCAAGAGCACAACTCGTATCTAGCGATACAATCACCAACTATCGCACACCAAGCCAAGCACCATATCGAATCCACTAGCTAATTCCACGACTTAGCTTATATCCACACAATCCACCAAATCACATTAAATACCATCTATCCTTTCTGATCCTCTATATACATATCTATATAGGTACACATTGGTGAATTGATTTATCTTGCTTGATTAGTTTGGTCGACACCCGGCTCAACATAACTTTGAAAACGAGTCACACGAGTCTCGAACCGCCTCACTAAATAAGGACTGGCCTACCCCAACGTAGACTATATTTTGAAAGAGTCACATGAGCCTCGAACCATCCCACAAGTAAGAAACGATCTACCCCAAACATGGATTATGTCCTGAAAACCAATTTGAAACCATCAAGTCCGGGATCGATTTATAGTCACCTCAACGAGTTTAAGGATCGACTATCTCACGAAGGAATCACGAATTGATCCGGGTTGTCTCGACGAATTTAAGAACCAACCCCACACGCGAATGACCACGAATTGGTCCGAGGATCACGAATTGACTCGGAGATCATGAATTGATCTTACCTTCCCACACATCCACAATCACATTATTTTGGTTGGTTGTTTAATATAGGTGAATTGATAAGATTAACGAATTCAATCTAAGGGAATGAATTTCCCAACACTAGTGATGAATTCACTTTATAGGGACGAGTTCCCAACTAAGTGTGATGAATTCACACATCAACACATAGATCATATCTCTAGTCATCCAACCAACCCAATCTAAGATCACTTATATTGTAGGGACGAATTCCCAAACTAAGTGTGACGAGTTCACACATCAATACATACTTCTCTTCACTATAGGATTTCACCAAATACTTAGAGTGCACAAGTGCACACAAGGGTCACAGTCACCAAGGACACCTAATCAATCACCCAATTAGTCACCCATATATCCAAGGCCACTCACAAGGGCATACGCAAGATCTAACAATCTTATGAAACCATGAGTCTAACTCATAAGCCCCTTGGGCATTGTATCAAACACCTAGCGGGCACAAGATCACCGCTCAATTCCATCAATTAGACTCCTAGGAAAAAACTCCGAATTTCCATCAAACTCCAACAAATCCCAATACAAGTCCTAGACATAAAATTAACAACCTAACATCCTCACATCTGCCAAGAACTCTCAAATCCCATGCAAGGATGCCATCAATTTCCATTAATCAAACATAGTTAATTCATGATTTCCAAAACATGGGTTTTAAAGAAAACATGGGTTTTTAATCTTGAAAACCATTTAGGTGGCCTAACACAACCATACGAACACAAGATAGAAGCACATTTACCTCATGCCTAAAGCATGGAGAAAACCCTAGATGAGGGTGTCTTGACAACGGCACAAGCTATGTACATTAATGGCGAGGTCTCGGCGAGGTGATCGACGTTCTCCAAAGGCTCAACTTCATTGGAGCTTGGAAGGAGGGAGATCTTTTAGAGAGAAGGGAGAGAGAACTCCCATGGAGGTATATATATATATAGAGAGAGAGAGAGAGAAGCTAGGTCAGAAAATGGGGGAAGATGACCCCAAAATCGTGCACATAACATATATATACCCCCCCACACACGCGAAAGGACACAATTGCCCTTCATTAAAACATTCGGACTGGGAATTTACTCATGGCGACCGGTCGACAACGGCTAGCTCAACCGGTCGAGGCCTTATAACAAACCTCTTTGGAATATCGCGATCGGTTGACAATAGCTCGAAGGACCGGTTGTGGGCATATGTATGAGCTTACTGAAAAGCCACGACCGGTCGGCAACGGCAAGCTCGACCGGTCGAAGCTAGGAAAATTGCAACATTTTGAAAGCATAACCCAACTTCGACCCTAATTCCTCCTGGGACTTCCCAGAATACCCCGAATCGAATACAAACCAAATATATGGACCGACAAGGGGTCCAACACCCAACTCTAATCATCAACGGAAACCAAGGAAGCCATACTAAAATTTATCGACCGATTAGAATAGAGAAATCTGGAAATATTATTTCGAAAATACGAGTCGTGACACCTCAACCACCTTAAAAGAATTTCGTCCCCGAAATTAACTAAGATTAGAGGAGCAAAGATAACGACCAAGGAACACTAAACTTGAAAAAAACCACGTGCCACACAAAAGAATAAAAAGGGACAACTCTCAATAAGGTGTGGACACGCCGACACAGAAGGGACACGCCGACATGGAAGGACACGCCAGCATAAGAATTGATTTCACCAAAGACACACGGAACGGAGGATCCCACAAGGGATTTGTCTCCTCAAGAACAAGAAATCAACAACCTTCTTACGATGATATTCATAACGAGGACGAATCGGTTTTACAATCGTCAACTCTCCACTATTATTCTACAAACTCGCATACACACGGTTTTGCAATTTTGTTACCCTACCCACGGGTACACACACATCCCTATACACACACTCAATGCGATAATCAAGTGGCCACTACAATTCAAGTTTGAGAGGTGCCGCCCGGACACTATTCTCAACCTAAGTTATAGGGTCATCGTTATACCATACGACCAAAGAAACACACACCTGGTCGATTCCACACTGAAGGTGTAAGAATCACCAACTCAATTACTCGTTCCCAATGCATCTAACAATCTATCCAACGCTTATGGCATAAGGATGTGGATTTACAAGAAGGCAAGATCGATTCCAAAGGATGTGCCAATCACACAAGTGGAGAGCAACATCAAGCTTGGACATCGCAACAAGAAATAAGTGGCACAAGAGAACCAACACAAGTTATCCACAATTTAAATGGAAGTGAGATCACAACTCAAAATAATTGTGGCATCAATTCATGAAGTATAAGACCAAGGAACTTGCGACAAGAAGCATTCCAAATAGGTAACGAAAGTCTCAATCGAGAAAATTTGTGAGACCCATATCACGATTAGTAATTAATAATCGATGATTTAGATAATTAAAATATTAATCAAGGTGTTTAAATTTAATAAAGTAGAGTTTTTAAAAAATTTTGGAAAATTGTCCTAGATATCGGTATCTGGTATTACCAGGAAACCGGTATCTTAAGAGGTTTGGCCAACCGGGAGTTAGAAACCGATTTCTTGGGCGGTATCTAGGGTTGCTTTAGATACCGATATCTTGGAGAACCCAGATACCGGTATCTGAAGAATTCGTATCAGAATTGGATACAGCCAAGGCTGAGTGGCAGGAGATAGAAAGGCCACGTATCGTCGATATTATCTAAGTATGAGTTGTCCAGAACCAAAGCTACGTGTGAGAAGTGTGAGAGGTTGAGGTTTGCATGCCTTGAGTTGTCAATCAGTGGGAATATACATATGTAACCGAGAATTGAGTTAGCAGAAAATATATCGTAAGGAATTGTATAAAATATAACTCTCAGAACCAAATTAGTTTTTAACCAAATCAAAATTTAAAAGGAGAGAGAGAGAGAGAGATAGTTAGTTGTGGAAGAACAAGGAGATTGATCGTGAGATGCTGTGTATCAAAGCTGTGTAGAATTAGAAGCTGTGCAGAAGTATCCGAGAGAGGAGGGGTTCAAACTTCGGTAAACGTTCATAATTTTGTTTCTCTCAAATCCGGTAAGATTTTGCAAATCTAAGTTTTTAAATTTGTTTAGAATCATGTATAGATCATTTGTTTAAAGTTTGGTAGAAAACGATTGTGATTTGAGTAAGTATTTGAAGAAAATCAAAATTTGGAACAAAAATCCTAAATTTGAGCTTTCTGTCGAATTCTGGAGAAGACGACAGAAACCGGTATCTTGCTTGCCAAGATACCGGTATCTTGGTAAACTAGGACAGAGGAATCCCAGAAACCGATATCTTCACAGATATCTTGGTCAGACACCAGAAACCGGTATCTCGAAATCTTAGATACTGGTATCTTCACATATTCCACCTGCAGTATCTTCACCTTCAGAAACCGATATCTTAGGAATAGCCTAGATATCGATATCTTAGCATGTCTAAGAAACCGGTACCTTGACATTTTTACAGAAACCGAAATCTTGATTTTTCCAGAAACCTATATCTGGTAATATGCTTAGATATCGGTATCTTTGAGTCTTAGATACCGGTATCTTGGGACTTTTGGGCAGAATTGTAATTTTGTGCAGAAACTGATAAAAAATCATAAATTTTATAAAAATCAGAATTTATATAATTAAGTTATTAATTCAAATATATTGTTTAAATTGATAGGTTCAGAAAATCCGTCAACTTCGCAATTATCTGAAAAT